>OY992887.1:91269439-91281939 GCA_963921405.1 Cepaea hortensis
CTAATGTTAATTGTTACTGTACTAACACTAGGTACTCTTAGCCGGTTCTCGGTTCGTTACTACTGTCTAATGCTGTGTGGTGCATCAATATGCATCACTCTCTTTGATGAATCAATTTCCTTCTAGCGTAAGTTATGTTTCTGTATGCAACTTTATTGACTCTTGAACTGGTGTTCTTCAGAATGGGTTTTTTAATTCTTTCCCAAAACTTGTAGAGTTTCCTTGGATCTGGTAGGGAACCTAGGATAGAAACAACACATCTGGTGATAGTACTAGTCACTGATCCCTTCGGCTGAGTGTAAGCCTATCACCTTGCTTAATGATCTTTAGCTAACTAGACTTAGTCACAGAGCAGATTAGCTACCCACCTAGAGCCGAATCAGGCTATGACAACGAAAAAATCAGCAAACAGAATGCGGAACCCCGCCCACCAGGGACACCTACGGGAATATCCCAATTATCCCTCATTACTCAATTCTCAACTAGTAAAGCTTATCAACACTTCACTAATCTATTCTTAACTAGCAGAGTTAATATCACTATTCTACTCTAACTAGTTTCCACTAACAGTGCTAATCATCACACTATAGTTTAACAAGGCCACAGTCTATATTAAGTAGAACTAATAGACTATATTGACTACCTTATGTAAAAACCGCCTCATTCCCGGGATGGCTACTACACTTTGCCATAACGGCACATGCTAGTTAATCTTAAATTAATCTAACAATGTAGAGCTCTCCCACAAACACGTCCATCATAATCCACGGTTCTTGGTCAACTCCCCCCTAGTTGATCCCAACTCGGGTTTATATGGCAAACTACCAAAGTTGGCCACGTGACGTTCTCCTTTATGCCCCCACACAGGTGGCACAGTGGCAGATCATCTCCTGTCAGGGATCCATCCTCCCTGGCTCCATTAATGTTAGATTTGTCATCACTGGTTGTGACATCCAAAACAATCTACAGAGTTACTGTACAGTTCCAACAAAGAGTTTTTCCCAACACGCTGTCAATCTTCTCGATGTTCCGGAAACAAGACTTGACAGATGTACTGTTTCCTGTCTCTCGCTGCCAATTCCGGTTTGTCTCTGACTGTTGACAAACTGTCAAGCTTCTGTTCAGTGGTGACAATCCCAGCAGCCATTTCGCCTGATGTCCGGAACTATAACTGACAGACAGGGCTGTTCCATGTACTGAGCCGGGCAAGGCTATGTGATTCTAAATGTTTATAAACTGCCAACGCATTGTATCCCTTCCTTCTCACTCACCACCAAATGTGTTTATGGGCTGACACGATGTAACCTGTGCAGCTGTGTTTACTCTGTTAGTACGACTGTTGTGGCCTAGAAAATATACGCCAAGCAAACGTCGGTATTATTATCTGGTTAACTCATGGCGAGCTCGTGACATAGGCCCCCTCTTAAGAGAGTAGTCCATCTCACTCTTCTCCCCCATGAGTTAAATCCAGATGATTCATTCCTCTTCTTCAGGAGCTGGGTGTCTTGACAAGAAATCCGCTCCAACATTCTCCTTCCCCGGAATGTACTCTACTGTGAAATTATATGGTTGAAGTAACAACGACCACCGCATCAAACGGGCGTTGAGCTTCTGAGAAGTAGCCAGGAACATCAGGGGCTGATGATCCGACTGGACCCGAAACTTAACTCCATACAAATATGGCTGAAATTTTTGCACTGCCCATACGAGGGACAAGCATTCTCTCTCGACGGTTGAATAATTCCTCTCCGCCTGTAGAAGTTTCTTACTTGCGTATGCCACAGGTTTCAAAACCGAAGCATCGTCTTTTCCTTCCTGTAACAAAGCGGCTCCAATTCCAATCGCACTTGCATCCGTTCTCAACACAAATTGTTTGGAAAGGTCAGGGAGCTGTAATACAGGTTTGCTGACCAAGGCCTCCTTTAACTGACTATAGGCATTCTCACATTCTGGTGTCCAAATGATTTGATCCGGGAATCCCTTTTTCAAGGTTTCCGTCAACGGAGCTCCCAGTTCAGTGAAATGTGGGATAAATTTGTGGTAGAACCCACACAACGAGAGAAAAGATCGCACATCCTTCTTCGTTTTTGGCCTTGGTGCATTTCTGATTTTCTCCAGGTTCTTCTCTTCTGGAACAATGTGTCCTGGAGTGATGGTGTGACCTAGAAATTCCAGAGTCTGGTAACCAATCATGCACTTGGTTGGACGAGCAGTAAGCCCTGCTTCCTTGAGCCTATTAAACACTCTCTCCAAGGATTGTAAGTGGTCATCCAGGCTGTCACTGGAAATCAGAATATCATCCATGAATGAGATGATGGACGGATCCTGTAACGGATCTAGTAAAGTCCTCATCATACGTGTAAACACACTAGGTGCATTGCTGAGTCCAAAGGGCATGACCTTGAATTCGTAGTGTCCACTGGGTGTACTGAAAGCTAACAGTGGTCGAATCTCCGGTTTGACTGGTATCTGATAGTACCCCCGACTCAGATCCACCTTTGAAAAGTACCGAGCCTTATGGAGCCTAGCGAATAGCTGAGTTGGATTCGGCAAAGGTTCCACCTGAAATTGTGTGTGACTGTTCAGCAGTCGGTAGTCTATACACAACCTGTGTTCTCCACTTGGTTTGCGTAACAAAACTACCCCCGCATTGTATGGGGATGTGGATGGTGCAATCACGTCATCCTCCAGCAGTTTTTTTATTTCCTCCTCCAGGGCCTTTTCTTTAGAGAATGGCACTGGGTAAACCTTCTGACGAACCGGCTCCTGTGTGGTCAAAGTCATCTCGAACTCCACCAACCTCGTTCGTCCTGGTTTATCCGTCAGTATCTCCTTATGAGACTTGAGAACCTGGGTTATCTTTTCCCTCTCCTGGGAGGTCAGATCAGGGTTCACTTGCACATCCCTATAGGTTTCCTGGTGTTCCAAGGGATATTCCCTGCCCTCGCTGGTTCCCACTTCTGTCTCCACTGCAACTGCCATTGCCATGAGGTGAGCTGCCTTGTTTCCGGGTCTCTCTTCGTATTTCCGCAAGAGATTGATATGGAAAATCTTCGACTTTCCCCGGATCCGGATTTGATAGTTGGTTCTGGATATCACCCTTTCCACGGGAAATGGTCCTTGCCAACCTATCTCCAGTTTGTTGTTTCCCGTTGGGAGTAGCAACAAGACTTTATCTCCCATCTCTAGAGATCTTTCTTTAGACCTACGGTTGTAGTAAGCCGCATGTCTTTTCCTGGCCTTTTTCAAGTTTTGATTTGCCAGAGTCCATCCCTTGTGGAGTTTTTCTTTCAGTTCCTCCACGTATTTGTAGGATGAGATCACTTCTTCTGACGTCCCCTCTTCAGTCCAACTCCTCAACATGGCTTCCAACGGTCCTTTGATTGGACGACCAAACAGCAACGTAGCGGGTGGTAGTCCTGTTGAGCCATGAGGAACTTCCCGATAGGCAAAGAGTGCTGCTGGGATATATTCATCCCACCTATCAGGTTGTTCCTGCGCTAGTTTCCTGAGCATTGTCATCAACGTGCCGTTGAAACGCTCTACTTGTCCATTGGCTTGAGGGTGGTAAGGGCTGGTATGTATGGGGTTAGAGTGAAACACCCTAAATACCTCCTCCATGAGTTTTCCACAAAACTGAGATCCATTGTCCGTCAGAATTTGATCCGGAAAGCCTAATCTGGTAAAGGCCTCCATCAGTGCGTCCGCCACTCTTTTCGAGTCAATCGTGGTCAACGGTATGGCTTCACCCCACATTGTACAGCAATCCACCATTGTGAGTATATACATGTTCCTCTTCCTAGTCCTGGGAAGTGGACCCACGATATCGATGGCTACCCTCTCGAAAGGAGAGTTCATGATGGGCATCTCACCCAACACCACCGGTGCTGTCCAGTGTTTCGGTGCCACCCTCTGGCACTCAGGGCATGACTTCACATACCGACGCACATCATCTGTCATTCCCGGCCAATAGTAGTGGCAGGAAATCCGCTGCATGGTGGCGGCAATACCCATATGTCCACTAAAGGAGATGGTATGCCCCATATGAAGAATCTGGGACCGGTGAGCTTTCGGGACGACCAACTGACCGTATAGGTTGTCTCCCCTTCCTGCTCTCCTGTAGAGTATCCTATTCTTCATGTAGTACTGCCCCCGTCCTGGTGGATCAGCACTTTTCTGCAGCTTTTTGTAGCAAGGACGTAAAGTATCATCCTCACTCTGGGCAGTTCGTAGCTCCCCCGGCATTGGGTTAGTCACAATTGCGTCTGCCTCTTCCGTTTTCGTCTGAGAGCGAGTCTGCATTGCTCCCATATGGATTGGCTCCCTGGGCATTCCCAGAAAGACATACCGGCAACCTAGGATGACTGGAAAAATGGGATCGGTCAATACAGCGGCCTTGATGGTGCCGGTGACGTACCTTGAGCGAATCTCCACATTAGCAATGGGCAACTTCATTACTACAGCACTCTTCTGTGCAGGCTGTATATCCAATGTCTCACCGGTGAATTGTTCTGGATGTACCAGATCCGCAGAAATCACGGCCTCCCCGTCCAGTCCTGTGTCGTATAAACACTCCACTTGACGACCGTTAACCTCTACCAATTCCACTACAGGTGGTTTTTCCTGGTCTGGAGTCTCTCCCTCGGCCTCGACCTGTTCGGTGGGCTCCACCTTAGGTTTCCCGGGGCACACGACGAATTGAGTGTCTCCTGACTCTCCCCTGCAGTCAATAGCATTGTGCGTATTCGACTGGCATTGGTTGCACCATTTCCCTGTCCTAGATTTTCTATTGCCAGACTTGAGTGAGCTCTCCTGGTGGCGAGCTTCCTTGTTGACCTTGGCATTTTCCGTGACAACCTCCTTGGAAGTCACTTGACATGCTGCAAAGTGAGTGTTCTTAGCCTTCGATTTGCAGTCCCTCGTATTGTGAGAGGGTGACTTACAAATTGAACACCACTTCTCCGACCACGGTCGTTTAGGTGTAGAGCTTGAAGTGCTCTTGCTTCCCTCCTTCTTCTTCTCTGAACTATCCTCTGATTTTTGCACATAAGGTTCCCACTTTTTTGTTCCTGAGTTTTTGGCTTTCTTCTTGTCATGATTCTCTTGACTTTTGGAGTTGGTGGAAAGGTTTTCCCCTGCCTCCCCATGTACTTCGACGAACCGTTCTGCTAATTTAGTCACGAGGTCAATACGTTCCGCTCCTTGTTCTCCCAGGGACGTCCTGAGAGGTTTAGACATTTGCTTCTTCAGCTGGTCGACCACCATGAGCTCTTCCAGACTCTCATAGTCATGTGCGAACCCAGCCAAATCCATCCACTTATGGAGATAAGATTTAAGACGCAAACTGTAGGCGGCAAACAACTCCCCCGGTTCTCGTTTCGCTGCTCGAAATTTTTTCCGGTAGGTATGTGACGTAACCTCGAATCGTTTCAGCAGAGCTGTCTTTAACTCGTCATAATTGTTCTCATGTCCTGGTGGCAGGCGAGTATAAACCTCGTAACCGGTCCCGCGTAATCCCTGGGATAGCTTAAGATTCCATTTGTTACGCTCCAGACCCATAGCAACTGACATAGCCTCGAAGCGTTGAAGATACTGGTCAATCTTCTCTTTGTCCTCCTCGTAGACCGCTAAAGGAAACTTCATAGCATGGTACCCATGTCCACCTACTGGTGTTGATCCTGGGATGGAGGAACCTCCAACTGCTCCCTCAGTTTCTCCATTAGATTGACTCTTGAGCTCGAGTTCCCGCATCCGGTACTCGTGCTCCCTCTTCTGTGCTTCTTGTTCAGCTTCTAATTTCCTAGCTGCTTGTTCAGCTTCAAATTTCCTAGCTGCTTGCTCAGCTTCCAATTTCCTAGCTGCTTGTTCAGCTTCCAATTTCTTAGCTGCTTGCTCAGCTTCCAATTTCTTAGCTGCTTGCTCAGCTTCCAATTTCTTAGCTGCTTGCTCAGCTTCCAATTTCTTAGCTGCTTGTTCCAACTCCATCCTTCTCAATTCCAGCTCGGCCTTTCGATCTTCCCTTTCTGCTTGACGATACTCTCTCTCCACTTCCTGTATGTAATCCGTTAGAGCAGAACCCTCCAATCCCATTTCTTCCCCCTTTGCCTTTAATTCTAACGTGGTTAGTTTAGGGGTGGCCATTATACAGAGAGGTAAGCTAGCAGGTCTAGTACAATATAACTGCAAATTACTATACAGATATATGAACAAGTCCTATAAATCTAGATATTACTACACACAGCACATTCACTCAGTGACAAGAGTAGAATCAGGACCACAGACCTATGCAGACGTGTGAAGTGTGAACAGGTAAGATATTAGTCCTAACCCCTATCCACATTCACTCTAGCTGGATTCTCCAAAATGATATCTCCGTTTTGTAACTAAGGATCCCGTGTCAAAGGACCCCGTTGTCAGAAGATCCCACTGTCAAAGGTTCCTGTTTGCAGGAGATCTCGCTGTCCAAGGATTCCGTTTACGGGAGATCCCGCTGTCCAAAGATCACGTTTATGAGAGATCCCGCTGTCCAAAGATCCCGTTTCCGAGAGATCCCGCTGTCCAAAGATCACGTTTATGAGAGATCCCGCTGTCCAAAGATCCCGTTTCCGAGAGATCCCGCTGTCCAAAGATCCCGGACGAGCCCCCAATAATGTCGTGTCCTCCTTTAAAGTGTCGTCCCTGGAGTGAAGAGAGTCGACACCCACATTATAATATTTTGTTCCTCTCGATATTCTGGAGAATCCACCAGCTTCCGTCCAACACACTCCATCAGCCTATGGACACCTTTTCCTATCACTCTCTCACTGTCGTACTATGTCCCCTTCTCATACTTCCCCAACGCCACATACTCAACAACTCTTGCTTCTAGAAATTAATAAAGAGTAATTTATTAAAATAAAAGTGTAACGTATATGAGACGTGTATGTGAAGAAAATGTGTGACGTGTTCTATAAAGTGTGTAGACTCTGTCTCTCAGACATCAACTCAGTCAGCTGATCACAGCAAAGATAGACCACAGCACGTTACGTCAGAACAAGTACGTCTCACCCGTTGCCGGAACCATCTTGCCGGATAATGCTTTGCCTCTGTAGACCTCTGGTAATCCAATTTCATGAACATCCGAAATAGACACCGGTGGTATTAAGAGTTAATCAGGGACCGGTTGCACTCTACACAATGTCCGTTCCTAATGTTCCTAAACAAACTGCACAAGTCTTTTGCAGTGTGTACGCAGTTAGTTAGTTAGTTAGTTAGTCGACAGATCATCCTCGTTGCACATCGAACCATTCAGTCCATAAGTGCTAATTACTAATGTTAATTGTTACTGTACTAACACTAGGTACTCTTAGCCGGTTCTCGGTTCGTTACTACTGTCTAATGCTGTGTGGTGCATCAATATGCATCACTCTCTTTGATGAATCAATTTCCTTCTAGCGTAAGTTATGTTTCTGTATGCAACTTTATTGACTCTTGAACTGGTGTTCTTCAGAATGGGTTTTTTAATTCTTTCCCAAAACTTGTAGAGTTTCCTTGGATCTGGTAGGGAACCTAGGATAGAAACAACACATCTGGTGATAGTACTAGTCACTGATCCCTTCGGCTGAGTGTAAGCCTATCACCTTGCTTAATGATCTTTAGCTAACTAGACTTAGTCACAGAGCAGATTAGCTACCCACCTAGAGCCGAATCAGGCTATGACAACGAAAAAATCAGCAAACAGAATGCGGAACCCCGCCCACCAGGGACACCTACGGGAAGATCCCAATTATCCCTCATTACTCAATTCTCAACTAGTAAAGCTTATCAACACTTCACTAATCTATTCTTAACTAGCAGAGTTAATATCACTATTCTACTCTAACTAGTTTCCACTAACAGTGCTAATCATCACACTATAGTTTAACAAGGCCACAGTCTATATTAAGTAGAACTAATAGACTATATTGACTACCTTATGTAAAAACCGCCTCATTCCCGGGATGGCTACTACACTTTGCCATAACGGCACATGCTAGTTAATCTTAAATTAATCTAACACTGTAGAGCTCTCCCACAAACACGTCCATCATAATCCACGGTTCTTGGTCAACTCCCCCCTAGTTGATCCCAACTCGGGTTTATATGGCAAACTACCAAAGTTGGCCACGTGACGTTCTCCTTTATTCCCCCACACAGGTGGCACAGTGGCAGATCATCTCCTGTCAGGGATCCATCCTCCCTGGCTCCATTAATGTTAGATTTGTCATCACTGGTTGTGACATCCAAAACAATCTACAGAGTTACTGTACAGTTCCAACAAAGAGTTTTTCCCAACACGCTGTCAATCTTCTCGATGTTCCGGAAACAAGACTTGACAGATGTACTGTTTCCTGTCTCTCGCTGCCAATTCCGGTTTGTCTCTGACTGTTGACAAACTGTCAAGCTTCTGTTCAGTGGTGACAATCCCAGCAGCCATTTCGCCTGATGTCCGGAACTATAACTGACAGACAGGGCTGTTCCATGTACTGAGCCGGGCAAGGCTATGTGATTCTAAATGTTTATAAACTGCCAACGCATTGTATCCCTTCCTTCTCACTCACCACCAAATGTGTTTATGGGCTGACACGATGTAACCTGTGCAGCTGTGTTTACTCTGTTAGTACGACTGTTGTGGCCTAGAAAATATACGCCAAGCAAACGTCGGTATTATTATCTGGTTAACTCATGGCGAGCTCGTGACATAATATAATGTTCTACTTTCATTAGCTTTCCCAGGACATGCTGGCGTGGTGGGAAACGAGCAGGCGGACAGATTGGCTGGGTCTGCATCACTTGGTGGGGTATTGGTGCATGATAAGGCAGATGTGGTAGGGGCCATCTTGAATCGTTTGTATAGTGCAAACGAACAGATAGATCACCGGGGTCTGAAGAGAATGGTGCTGCAGGAAGTGACCAAAGGATCTGGCCAACACTCAGGACTCCGAGGAAAGGTCAGACGGACACATAATCAGACTGCTACTGGTACCGTTAGTATTAGGACTCTTCTCTGGCTGTTGAAGCTGAGGACGAAGCACGCATTAGCATGTCCCGAGTGCAGTGATGTTGGTTCATGACTCAGCTCAACTTTCATTAGCCACTTCAAGGCACTCGTTGTTAGTTACTACAGCAGATCAAGGTATTTTCAACCATTTCCCCAGTTGCCTCCAAGTTCTAACTAATTTGTTTGTTCAGTTTCCAAGTTTGTCAACACTTATTTATTTCAGTACATCTGCGTTAATATTAATACTACCACTAGTATTTTACAAATAAAATACATATGTGTGTGGTTCCTGAGGTTGATACCAAAACCACAATGAAAGTCGGCCGAGTGTATCCAAATTACACATTATAAATTAAATTAAACTATCTGCTAATGGCGGTCGCGCTAACTACGATGAACCGTAATGTTAGTGACGGACTGTTGTGTTGGCATTCTGGCAGCGGCCTTATAAATGTATGCTTGTGCGTGCTGTTGGTTTGTCCGGACTGCTCTCTACTCCACTTTTCACTAATGAAATGCGCTGTTAATATCATGAACACGATCCGACAAGCCTGGGGCTCGTCGCTTGTCAATGTGATGGAAAAATTTGCCACCTACTCTTCCTTGTTCTTATGCATACAAAATGGGATAACACTATCGCATCACGCAACAGCAGCATGAAACTCCAACGGAACAATTTTTTTTAATTTTACAATTATGATTATGTTTGCTATTCCTGACTTTATATACGTTGTTTTTCAAATATCGGCCACGATAGACCTCGGTGCTCTCCCTGAAGTTAAAATACACAAATGCAGTGTTATAAATGTTTTTTTTTTTTTTTTTTTTTTTGCGTATCCTTTTACAGGACTTAGCTGTCAACAGCAGCATCTTTCAGCTGTCTGTTGATCTCTTGGCAAGATTACGCTCAGTAGTTTGCCATTGCTTTCTGAGCGGCCGGCTCAGTATCCGCAAGTCACGAGCGGGGGTCGAACCACCTCAGTTCTCGCTCCGCTGCGAGACTCTGCGTGATAAACGGGATTACAGAGAGAAAGTGTTGTAACCCCACAGCCAGAGAGACCGGCTAGTGTTATAAATAGAAACGAAAATTCCAACGCGTTACCAAGGCACAGCAAGTGAAGCAAAGAACAATAAGTAAGACAGCGAGCACCCTTTCAGGCAATTCCTAGGACGCGACTAAAGCAGGGTTAGCCTTATGGCGGGCTACCATGTCATCTAGACCAGCGGTTCTCAACGGGTGGGGAATTTCCCCCCCCCCCATTGGGGAGAGGGGATTTTAGGGATTTCCAAAGGGGGGGGAGGGGGGTTAAGATTATTTCAAGATCTCGTTAATACAGGAATCGATACTTGATATTGTTTTTCCCTCCATAATTTACGGTTCTGTACTTCTCGCTGTTCTGAAATTCATTTTATAACGTAAGTAGACCCGCAAATCACGTTTTATGTAGACGTCTAGATTTGTTCAAGTATGTGTTATTAAATTTAGCTGCCATTTTACGTATACTGTGTAAGGGCGGGGGGGGGGGAGATTTATAGCTAGGAAATACGAAAGGGGAGGGGGAGACATTCTGAACATATGGTGAAGGGATGCATAGGCCAAAAACAGGTTGAGAACCACTTATCTAGACAAAGGTATTACGCAGGACATGTCTAGTTGGTCATGCTTCGAAATACACTTGTCCTGCAGCATGGCGCCATTGTCATTTGAAGGAGACAGGTTCGAATCCCGGTTGGTAACTATAGCTTTCAGTCTTTATGTTGTCTATTGCATCCTCTAGTCTCTACTTCCTTCTTCTCATTTCTATGAGCGCCAAACGATACTGTGAGTGTCTGTTTATGAACATCTAGAAAAATGTTGCCACAAAATTCAACCATTCATGAACATATTTTTATTTTTACACACGAAACAAATATCCACTCTGATGCAAAATAAACATGAAAAATCAATTAATGCGTTTTCAAAAATGTCGTTTTATGCATATCTGACGGATAACAGCAAAATGGCTAGGATATAATTGAAGGGATCGTGGGTTGTTTGACGATTATAACATGTTGTTAGGGGTTAACTGACTAGTATAACATTTTGTCTCGTTTTAATTGAATATTTTAACATGATGTCACGGGTTAATTAACTAGTATAGCATGTTGTCACTGGTTAAGTGATTGTTATAACATGTTATCACGGATTAATTGATTATTATAAAATGTCAAGGGTTAATTGTTGTCACAAGGTAATTGACTATTATAGCATATTGTCACGGGTTAAATGACTAGTATAGCATGTTGTCACAGGTTTACTGTCTACTATAATATGTGGTCACTGGTTATTTGATTATTATAACATGTTGTCATGGGTTAATTGACAATTAAAACATGTTGTCATGGGTTAATTGACTATAATAACATATTGTCACGGGTTAATTGACTAAGCAACCTGCCAATTCACGAATCAACAAAGCATCCGACCAAACTTCCATGATGGTACAGAACATCGCCGGCAACACCAACTTCTATTAGCTGTTTGTGATATACTACCAGGCAATTTAGTTTAGCAGCTTGTCGTTGCTTTCTGAATATCCATCGCCTCATACCATGTCCAGGACGGCTAACCTGGTCTTGAAGAACGACCGCTATAACCGGATGTGTTGGCCTAAGGATTTTGGCGCAAGGGTGCATAACGAGACACACAGCAATTACGTCTGGAAAAAATTTAAAAAAAACTCCGGATGAACGCAGCAGAAGAAGAAGAAGAAGAAGATACCGTCTAAAGCAACGCAAAGCGGTCTGCTTCCAAATCGCCGGCACTGATTTCGAACCCTGGACTTGGTATATATGGAAATATTGAAACGCTGTTTCACCATGGGGTATCACTATCCCACAAACCACAGCGCCGGTTGTAACAACAATCAAGATGTAAACCGAGTTACCTGATTAAGTGCCATGAAATGATTAATCGTCTTATGCGACATCCAGTATCTGCCGTGGGTTTGTATTTCGCTGAACTGTCATTGCGTTACAATACAACACGTCTGCTACTATATTAACAGCTTTTATAAAGTCATAAATGTGACACCCCAAACTCCCCCCCCCCCCCCCCCCACTGCCCATTTTCCGTCATCCAGCTTTGTTTAACCCAACCCTACTTTTTTTTTTTTTCACTGAAACTGTTAATTTATTAAGGAATTGCTCCGAAAGAGTTGTTACGGCAACAGAACTACCCTAAGCCTTTATATACAATACCACAATTTACATTCGGTCACCATTGCCAGAAAATGACATGCAACAAGTCAGTATTATTTAATGTAAGAAAGAGCGTGGTGAAGTGCTATATAGAACCTGTTTTGCTGTATGGCAGTGAATCTTGGAATGTAAATGAACAATTTAGGAAGACCTTGGAAGCAACAGAGATGTGGTTTCAAAAAAGAATATTGCATATTCCTTGAACTGCCAGAGTAACTAACGACAATTGTCTAAAAGAGGC
>OY992887.1:91286939-91304439 GCA_963921405.1 Cepaea hortensis
GGTTCTATGTAGCATCTCAACACTCTTTTTCTCGTTTCAATTGACATCTTTTTATTGGTCAGTATGTTTTTCATCTTGCTAAAGGCTACTTTTGCCATGGCGATCCTTGTTCTAATCTCTTCAAGGCATCTCCCATCAGATGTTATTACTGTTCCGAGATAATTGTACCTATTCACTTGTTGAAGAATATTCCCATTTACTTGTATATTACACTGTGGTATTTCGTTCTTCCTAGTGACGACCATAATCTGTGTCTTTTTACAATTTAATTCTAACCCTTGTTGTTCACTGTGTGTAACAACCGCATCTACTAAATTTTGCAGATCCTGTTCATTGTCTGCAATCAAGACTGTATCATCTGCATATCTAATGTTATTGATGCATCGTCCCCCAATGTTGATTCCTTCCATATTTTCAATATTTCTGAAAATATTTTCACTGTACAGGGAAAACAGATCTGGAGACATTACACATCCCTGTCTCACACCTCTCTTAATAGGCTGATATTGGCTTACTTCATTATCAACTCTTATAGCAGCTTGTTGTTTCCAATATATGTTTTTTACAAGTCTAAGGTCTTTCCCATCAATTTGTAGATCTTCAAGCATCCTTATCATGTTGACATGTCTCACTTTATCAAAAGCCTTTGTGTAGTCAATAAAGCAAAGGTGTAGATCTTTGTTTACTTCTATAGAACGTTCGATTACGGTTCTCAGTATATACACAGCATTTACTGTACCCTTGCCTACTACAAACCCACATTGTTCTTCTCCTATTTCAGGTTGTATTTTCCTCCTAACTCTTTGCATGATAATTCTTAGCAAAATCTTCGTGATGTGACTCATTATACTAATTGTTCGATGTTGATCACATTCCAAGGCTCCTGATTTCTTTGGGATTGCAATAAATACAGAATTACATAACTCATGAGGTATATTTCCAGTATCATATATTGTATTAAGCAGACTGGTAACTTTATCTATTCCATATTCTTCTAAAGCATTAATCATTTCTGTTGTGACGCTGTCTGGACCGGGGGTCTTGCCAGATTTCTTATGATTAAGAGCATTCTGAACCTCCGTCTTCAAAATTGCTGGCCCTTCATTGTTATTTTGAACAATATATTGTTCGTCTCTGTTATCGTCATAAAGGTTTTTCACGTAATCTGACCATACATGTAAAATCTGATCTTTTTCTATTACGACTCTTCCATCTTTTGTCTTTAGGCAGCCTGCTGATGTACGTGTTCTTTGATTAGTAATCTCCTGAATTCTTTTGTGCATTAGTTTCGCATTTTTACTGTTGTGTTGTTTTTCAATTTCTCTGCAATTTTTCTCAAGCCATGTTTCTTTAGCCTCCTTACATAAGGTTCTGACTTTTCTGTGAATTTCTTCATATTTGGCAGGATTATTTTTGTTCTGTCTTCTTGTTTCCATTAGTTGTAAAATTTCTTCAGTCATCCATGTCTTACGGCCCACTTTCTTTACTTTTGGAATAGTTTTTTCTGCTGCACAACTGATTGAATTCTTCAGCATTTCCCATTGATCATCTACATCTTGAAATAGGATCTCTAGATCAGACAATAAATCAAATGTGTTCTTTACTTCTATGTTAAAATTATCTTGTATTTCTTTGTCAGTTTTCAATTTGCACAAGTCATATTTAGGGTTTCCTGCTGTATACTTGACTTTCTTTAACTTTACCCTCAATGTGCCAATAATTAATCTGTGATCACTGTAACAGTCTGCATTTGGAACTGTTTTTACAACTGTTAATGCATTTCGAAACCTTTTGCTTATCAGGATGTAATCTATCTGGTTTTTAATCCTGCTGTCTGGACTCCTCCATGTCCATAATCTTCTAGGATGTTGTTTAAACCAGGTGTTTCCTACAACCATTTCTTGTTCTTTTGCCCATTCTACAAGTCTGTAACCTCTTTCATTTCTCTCTCCCAAACCATGGTTGCCTACACTGCATCCATCGCTTTGCTTTCCTATTTTTGCGTTGAAATCACCCATTATGATATTTATTTCTGATTTTTTACAGTTCTTCAAAGCAGACTCCATGTCATTATAAAATTTCTCTATACTTTCTTCACTGCTTTCACTTGTTGGGGCATATACTTGAATTACATTTATATTAAAAGGTCTTCCGTTTAATTTTACTAATAGAACTCTGTCTGACACAGCCCAATATCCTTTGACAGAATTTGATGTTTGCTTATCTAATATAATGGCTACACCTCTTTGCTGTTCTTCTCCCCCCGAGTAAATAATCTTACAATCCTCTCCTGTCCTTATCCCTGCTCCTCTCCATCTCGTTTCCGATATTCCTAATATGTTAATCTTCTCTCTCTCCATTTCTTTTTTGATGTCCTCCAACTTTCCATCTGCATTCATTGTTCTAACATTCCAAGTTCCTACTTTCAATGATATTAATCTTTTGCACCTAGTAGCCTGTTGACGGTCTGGAGTCACCTGGTGCGCATGACTATCCCTACCGGGCGAGGCTGCTCCTATGGAGCACCCATTTACGCCGTTTCTCTGATTATCGATAAGTGAACACAACATGATTTTCTTGGCATGTGTAAAGAAGGTAGTTTGCCATTGCTTTCCTTCCCAGCAGTGATTTTGGGATCACAGCCCGGGATTCTGAGATAAATATCAAACAATATTTTTCAAGCTTTCATTTTCTCTTCACTGTTCTCATTTTGTCATCTTTGTATTCTTCTCATCATGTTCTTATGCCCTTATCTAGTCACTGGCGGGTCGTCTCCGTGATTATAATTGTGTTTTGTGAATGTATTTGTTTTGTGATGAAGGCTAGTCCCCGCAACGTCCTGTATATTCAGTAATTCTGTTCTGTAAAGCTGCATTAATTTGTGTTATGTTATATTGTTTACTGTTATCTTCTAGTACGGCTGGTGGGAATCCGGGCCAGCGAATTCTCTAGCAAGTTTGTCTTCCAGTCTGGTAGTTTTGTTTGAAATCCATTTGAGGCGGCATTTTAAACCAAATTGACCTGAGCTCCCAGATCGGTCCAGGAAATGTGCTGGGAAGACAAGATGGACGACTTGATGTTGACCACATCGCGCACCCAGTGGTGGGTAGAAAGTACAATTGTGGGCAAGCACCATATGACTAGTACGTCTCCATGCGTCTCCAGGATCCGTTACTTTATTTACGGCCTTAGAGGTCGACCAGGTTTCTTACAATGGGTTTGTTTGTTTGATTGTTTGTTTGTTTTCTTGCTTGTAGGGAGTCTCTGTGGCGAAGTGGTTGCGCCTCCTACTTTGGGTTTCGAAGGTTGTGGGTTCGATTCCGGACTACGTCTGTCGATTCACGAGTGCAGTTTCCTCGGAAAATCCTGGAGATGGTGGCTGGAGCTGTGGAATTGGTGGTTTGTGCGACGCTTTCGGCAGGTCGCCAGGCTGAAAGAGACCGCCGAGCCTAATGGGATAAAATGCGGTGCAATGAAGTCGATCCTCTTGACTTTCAACTTTAAAACCTTTGTTTGATTGTTTGTTTGTGTGCATTGCTGCATCTGTACCTCTGTTGGAGTGCGCAGAGTCAGGCTTTCCATGCTATGTTGTAAACACCGCTTGCCAAGGCAGTTGCCAGAGAGCCACGATAGTGTAGTAGCCAGCACGCTTGCCCGCCGACTCGATGGTCATGGTTCAGAATCACCTTGAAAGTGGCGACGGTTCAAAACTTGACCTGGGGCCCCAGATCGACCTAGCCTGATAAAGGGTACCAAGAAACGTTCTGGAAAGTACAGGCAATATTGATCATATCACACACCAAGCTCGGATTGGCTTACAATTAGATGGCACTAGCACAATATATCAGGGTCCTTTACTTATTAGTATTTGTCCCAAAGCAATTTCTTGTTATGGGTCTGTGAAGTGATAGCGCCATTGTAAGCCCAAACGCACGGAGGAATTGCTGGTCAATTTTCACTCATTTTCACAGACAGCGAGTCCAGTCGTCGAACCCACCCGACCGTGTTTATGACACGCAGTTCGTTATCAATATCACTAACGAGCCCGCTAGTCTCTTACTTACCTGTACTTATACATCAAATGTAACCTTTTGCCTCCCCATAAATTTACTCATCATTTAGCAAGTTCTTTTAACTTTAGTAGACATCATGATCTACATTTTTGCTTTGGGTAAAGTTAAAACTCATAGATAGAATGAGGTATGCCAGACTTGTGGGTTATCATTGTGAGCTATCTAAAACGCACACACTCTCTGGCAAAAGTCTCTGCTTAATAGGATAACATAAGGGATCAGACAAAAGGGGTCTGATCGATCTCATAAACCTTGGAAGGAAATGCATCCACGTGAAGGGCATACAGATTGCTAAACCACCACTGCCTTATGGAAGTTTCTGAAAAAACCAAAGGCGGGGCAACAAAGCCCAACGGACAATTTGGGCAAGCAGAAGCCACAAGCCCAGGAAGACAATCTGGAACAATCCAGGAAAGAAAATTACACAGTCGAAGTCGGAAGATGTTGGCCTCAGTGGTTAGGGACTAGAAAGCGGACATCTACGCGCTACAATGGATGCTATGCACCGTATTCTGGCACAGACGGATATCAAACGTTATTCGTAGTAAAGGAGGAGGGGGGAGTTTCCGTGGCGAAATGATCAAGCCGTCTGACTCGGGCTCTGAAGGTTTTGGGTTCGATTCCGGACCGCGACCGTCGGTTCACGAGTGCATTTTGTTCGGAGGCACCTGGGGGTCTTAGCTAGAGCTGCGGAGTTCGTACTTTATGCGACGCTTTCCGCGCTGCTGAAAGAGACTGAGCCATATGGGAAAAAACCGGGTGCAATGAAGTCGACCCTGTCGACTTTTAAGTGACTTTTAACAAGAGGAGGGAGAGGAGAAGGAATAGAAGAAGATGATGATGAAAAAGAACTTTACTTCCCAAAACATTCATGGTTCCCATTTTAAGCAGGATCAACCTGGAAAGCAAGGTCATTTGTTTTAAAATCCCAAGCTGTCCAGTTGGGTTCGAACCCAGGAACACCGGGTCAGCGGCGTGTGCACAACATTACCGTGGCCTCCTGACCCAGTCATACTAAAGTGCAAAACTTCTCGACCCCCTTCGTCGGCCTGTCACATCGACCCATACTGTTGTTCAAATGTTAAAGGTCCCACTTTCACGCCATGAAAGCTATACCCATATTCATCTTGAATTTTACTTGTTTTTCTTCCATCTATTTGAACTCAAGCGTAGCCTATACATGTGCTAGAACTTCTAATGCACTGGACTGATTTTTGCGTGTGGATTAGCTTTTCCCATTACCTCGCCTTCAGGAGAACCTACTCCGACTTCTGAGGTACTTGTAATCTACGTCCCCAAGTCAAGGACTTGCGTCAACAGTTTAGCCCAGCTGATCGGGGTATGTGTTGAACCCGATACCTCAGCATCACCACACCTGCAGGTTAAGTGGGAGGGTGCTTATCCATTCGGCCATGCTGAACTACATTTTTTTAAATATAAAGAAACCTCTTTCACGCCACGAGGCGTATTAGGTAATTGGTGGTAGCCCCATAATTTTTTAGACCGAAGAGCACTATATGGGTTAATATCACTCCGCAGCTCAGGTCAATTAAAAAACATACCGGTGTCCAGAGGGATTGGAATACATTACCACCGGGTCAGAGTAGACCCGCGGGCCAACCACTGGGCCACTGCTGTTTCCGAACTTGACTGCTAGCAAACTGTTAACATATCTCTACTTAAGCCGACTACCGCCGCCCGGGAACGCGACTTGGTAATTCTTTGACATTTGGGTTCTGACGTGAGCTATGCGTTTATGAATGGTAGAAGGTTAGGTCTTAGATTGACTTAATTATAATAACTTCTTCTTGATCATGGCCTAGGGTGGTATTTTGATGTTGTTTCCTCTTCTGCTGTTTTTATTCTTGCATCGTAGTTATAGTGGATACGTACTTACACGCGCACGAGCTTCACTAGACGAAACAGTAATTATAAGAGAAGCATCATAGGTAGCATTCTGTTAATTGAATTTAATTATCGTTAAAACATAAGGGGCTTGGAAGAAGAAAAAAGTGGTGGAAGCAAAGGAGTGGAAGAAGAAGAAGAAGAAGAAGAAGAAGAAGAAGAAGAAGAAGAAGAAGAAGAAGAAGAAGAAGAAGAAGAAGAAGAAGAAGAAGAAGAAGAAGAAGAAGAAGAAGAAGAAGAAGAAGAAGAAGAAGAAGAAGAAGAAGAAGAAGAAGAAGAAGAAGAAGAAGAAGGGGGAGGAGGATGTGGAGGAGGAGGAGGATGAGTGGGAAGGTGGAAGAGGGGAAGGAAAAGGAGGAGTAAGAAATGGAGGAGGAAGATGAGGAGAAGGCAGAGGAGGAGGAAGAGGAACAGGAAGAGGAGAAGGAAGAGGAGGGGGAAAGAAGGGAAGGAGGAGGGGGAAGAAGGCGCAAGAGGAAGAAGATAGAGACGCAGCAAAAGGAAGAAGATAGAGAAGCAGCAAAAGTAAGAAGATTGAGAAGCAGCGAAAGGAAGAAGATAGACAAGCAGAAAAAGGTGGATGGATAACAGAAGGAGGAGGAAACACGGCAGGCAGCAGAAGGAGCAAGGGGAGGAGATGGAAGAATGAGGGGGCGCAGCAGCTGAAGAAGAAGAAGCAAGTGATGGAGGAGGAGGAGGAGGAGGATGAGGAGGAGGAGGAGGAGGAGTAGGAGGGAAGAAACAAGTAAGAAGAAAGAGGAGGAGGAGGAGGCGGAGAAAAAACAAACAGATAAGAAGGAAGAGGAGGAGAAGAAGGAGAGAGAGAGGAAGAGGCAGAAGAATTACACGCACATCAAGTTCCTTAACCTCTGAGTCACTAAGTGTTCTTACTGTAATCCCAAGTTCAGTCCGGTCACCCTAAATCAAATTATATCCAGGGGTTTTTTCAAGCGGACCATTACTGACCACTGGATGTTCTAGAATTACCGACCACTCTACGTTCCACAGTCTGGGTTTTAGAATAGAGGTGAATGATTAAATTCGGGACAGAAATACTATTTTGTTCGTTGGCCTGCGTATTATACTCAAAGATTCAACCATCTGAACATAATGCGATCAATCTTTTCGAGCAGCAATGCAATCCCTGTAGATTTCTTGATTCTTACAGTCTGTCTACGAGATGTTTCAATACTACCACATCAGTCAATGTCTTTCTTTTTATAACCACGGGATTGTTCCGAAATTCTCTATTTAGCCGCATTCAGTAGTTTTCTTTGCATCCGAGATTGGCGTTTTGTTAGCCTGGAGAGATTTGGGGAATTCAGATGTATATTCTGTCTGGACGACTAGCTTAGAAAGCATATTCTTCATAACCAACTTTGCCAACCAACGGCCGTAAAATAGATACTGAATACTTGATTGGGGAAATCGGTGTAGGTTGGTTTAGACGTCAAATATGAAATATCAAATATCAAATATGAAATCAAGAATCAAATTTATTGCAGCCGGGATATTCTCAGGCGTGCTATATCTCTTTCTTCATTAGTCAACGAAAAGTGTCCGTGTTGATGGTATCAGGGGCAGTTTGATTGAAGGTTTTCCTGCGTTGTCCTCTACGCGTTGAGTGTCGTCTAGACCCCGTGTTCGCTACCCCCTGAATCAGGTCGTCAGATGCAGGACCTTTTTTTTTTTTTATCTACTCGATCCGAGAGATCCTTCACGTTAAAGGTTCGAAACCCGGATCTGACACTAGAAGTGTAGATGAGAATTACGGCGTGGAATTGTGGCAGACCTCGAGTATGGTGTATTACCCCATTAATACCAGGATAGTGGATCAACGTTGAGTCTTCTCTAATAAGGTCGAAACACTACGAGGTGCGATGTAACAGCACTTTAACAGCCTCTGGTGGTTGAAAATAAAAGAACATAGCGAAATGTTAGGCTGTATTAAAACTGTTTAAAACCCAGCCCACAACTTGTTTATATCATGGGTGGTTTTTATGTACATCCATTTGTAGGAGAAGATATACATTCAACTGTAGAAAAAGATATACATCCATTTTTAGGAGAAGATATACACTCATGTGTAGGAGAAGATATACATCCATTTGTAGAAGAAGATATACATCCAAGTGTATGAGAAAATATACATACATGTGTAGGAGAAGATATACATCTATTTGTAGAAGAAGATATACATCTATTTGTAAGAGAAGATATACATCTATTTGTAGAAGATAACATCCATTTGTAGAAGAAGAAGACATGTTAAGAATGATCATAAGAAGTAAAACAAAAACTAACTTACAGCAACCAACTGGAATGAAAACGAAGTAACACAAGATTATTCGTATTCACCCATTCAGTGCCTAGTGGTCTATTAGGTGATAGGAATGAGAGAGATGACGATTAACAAGCGAATTGAATAGGACAAAACCTGGTCTGGCACAATCAGGGCCTGCGTGCACTTATTTTCGCACTGGCGAAAGGCCGTGCAAGCTTATGGGTCTTATGTTGACAAATATTACATATAGTTCTTCCCCCCCCCCCCATTCTTCCTCTCTCTCTCTGTCTCTCTGTCTCTCTGTCTCTCTCTCTCTCTTTCTCTCTCTCTCTCTCTCTCTCTCTCTCTCTCTCTCTCTCTCTCTCTCTGCTAAATCCTGTTGCAATTACGTTTGCTTAGAGAATATTTCAAATATCCTTATAACATGATAGTGATGCCTTGATTGTTCACTACACTTATGTTCAAGCATTCAGCGGAATTTTTTTTTCGTATATCCTATTTACATCGCTGTCAACAACTGCATTTTACCGCTGTTGTTGATGTCTTTGCAAGATTACGCAGAATATTTTGCATTGCTTACTGAGCGACAATCTCAGATACCCCTGTAAGTAACTAATGCAACCCGATTCCCTACCGAATCTCGCGCAGCTGTTTCCCCACACGGGGAAACGGAGAAAATCGTTAACACCTTCGCCAGGGAGACCGGCTCAGCGGAATTGCTAGATATCTAAAAGAAAAACACTCCGACAAACAAAATTGATGGTCCTTCGTTATTATTCTGATGATCATATTGTTCTTCTCTTGTATCATCATAAAGATCTTTCACATAATCTGACCACGCATGTAAGATCTGATCTTTTTCTATTATGATGTTGCCATCTTTGGTTTTTAGGCAACCTGTTGATGTGTGTGTTCTTTTGTTAGTGATGTCATTAATTCTTGTGTGCATTAATTTGGTATTCTGGGTGTTGTGATGGTTTTCAATTTCCTTGAAATTTTCCTCAAGCCATGTTTCTTTTGCCTCTTTGCATAGCTTATAATTTTCATGTGAATCTCTTCGTATATTTCCTTGTTATTTTTGTTATTTCTTCTTATTTCAATGAGTTTTAAGATGTCTTCCATCATCCATTTCTTGCGTCCTATTATCTTTATTTTTGGGATTATCATTGTTGTTAGTGCAGCTTCTTGACTGATGTCTTTTATATTTCCAATTGGCCACTGACGTCTTGAAATAATATTTCCATATCGGACAATGCATCGAATCTGTTCTTTACCTCTACGTTGAATTTATCTTTTATCTCCTCACACTTCAGTGCATGTAGATCAAATTTTGCGTTTCATTTTGTATATTTGACTTTCTTTTAGTTTATATGTAAATTCTTCTCTTCTTCTTCTTCAGCGTTCCGAGCCACAGAGGTTCTTTGCTGCAGATACAATCCGTCTTCATTCGTCTCTCTGGTCGACCTTCTCTATCCAGTCGTTGATTCCAAGTGCTTGTAGGTCTGTATATATATATATATTATCTCTCCGCCGTCTTCTTGGTCTACCTTATATGTAAATTGGCTAAGATTAATCTATGGGTGCAGTAGCAATCTGCGTTTGGTAGGGGTGCACAAACATCTAATATTGATACAAGGGAAATTACTAGAATTTGAAAATAAAAATTGTGTACCTAGGTATAATACCAACAACTAACATTAACATCTTTCATTTTTCTTTGGGAAATAAAACATGCAAAAGTGCAGTCATTTTCATGCAATTGTGAGAAGAGACCTATTAAAAACCTTATACAACATTTGTTTAATCTTTATTTAATTACATTTTATGACCCACTTTTTTAATTCTATGTTTATGTTTAATTATTAAAACTGTACTTTTAATGATAAGATATAAAATTACTACTATCCCATTTCCCCTTTGTGGGGAAACAACATTTTTTTACTGGCCTCTTAAGGCCACCCACAATTTAAAGACAATTTACTTACATTAACGGCGAAAGACCTTGGAAGTCTATGGGATTTATGTTGATAAATATGTTTAGAGGAAATGTCATTTATGTTTGTAAATTTCATTCAATTTGAACAAATACTCTCTCTCTCTCTCTCTCTCTCTCTCTCTCTCTCTCTCTCTCTCTCTCTCTCTCTCTCTCTCTCTCTCTCTCTCGCTCTCGCTCTCGCTCTTGCTCTCTCTCTCTCTCTCTCTCTCTCTCTCTCTCTCTCTCTCTCTCTCCCAAATGCTGGTGCAATTACGTTTGCTTGGAGAATATTTAAAATATAATAGCATGATAGTAATGCCTTGATGGGTGCCTCCTTCCCTCCACTAGCCTACGGGACACCCTTGGGCAAGGTGGAGTACCCGTTTAGCCCCCCGATCAGGGTTACGTGAAGCCATGTGTGCAGGTGGTGGATGAAGTTGAAGACCAGCCGACAGATAGTTGTAGGTTATGGTCTCCAGTTTCACGACGGTAGGCAGAGGATCTCTTTTTTGGGAGACATTGGCTACCGTCATCGACCAGTATGGTCACTGCTAGGAAGGAAAGCAATGACAAAATACCTTCTTTACAGATGCCAAGAATATTATGTACTGCAGTCTTATCGATAATCAGAGAAACAGCGTAAATGCGTGCTCCATAGGAGCAGCCTCTCGGTAGGGGTAGTCATGTGCACCAGATGATTCCAGTCCGTCATCAGGCGACTGGGTGCAAAAGAATATCAACATTGAAAGTAGGAACTTGGAATGTAAGAATTATGAGTTGGGATGGGAAATTTGATAACATTAAGAATGAAATGAGAAGATTAAATATTAACCTGTTTAGGTGTATTTGAGACCAGATGGACAGGAATGGGCATTATGACATCTGAGGAATATAGAATAATCTATTCTGGTGGAGAGAAACAACAGCGAGGAGTAGCAATTATAATGGATACAGAGAGAGCAAAATCGATCAAAGGATATTGGACTGTATCAGACTGAGTGTTACTGGTGAAGTTGAGTGGAAGACCTTTTGATGTCAACGTCATACAAGTTTATGCAACAACAGCAGACAGTAGTGATGACAGCATTGAAGAATTTTATAATGATTTAGAGAAAGCCTTCAAGAAATGCAAGAATTCTGAAGTAACTATCATAATGGGTGACTTGAATGCCAAAGTTGGAAATCAACAGGACGGATGCATAGTGGGCAAGTATGGACTAGGGCAGGGGTGGGAAAACATTTTGTGCGTAGGGCCGCATTGACAAATGTAAAGCAATTGGCGGGCCGCATGTATGTATATATATATATATATATATATATATATATATATATATATATATATATATATATATATGTGTGTGTGTGTGTGTGTGTGTGTGTGTGTGTGTGTGTGTGTGTGTGTGTATATATATATATATATATAAAAGACGATGTATGTATGTATGTAGGGATGTATTTGATGCGTTCGATAACGGTCCATCCGTTGAGATGAAATTTTCTGCATGTATTCTTTTCATTCCCGTGCAGCCAACTGTCTTAGTTTGTTAGTGTACAATCAGCTATTTACTTACTAAAATTTAATATTTAAATTTACATTATCATTTATATATAGCGAGGGGAATTAACTTAAGAAAAGTTTTTCAAGGGGCATAACTTTTAATAGCATTGCTATGTATTATATATATATATATATATATATATATATATATATATATATATATATATATATTGTTGCAATTTTTTCAAGGATTTATAAACTCTTTGTCTACAGTTATTTACAGGAATATGAGTTATAATAAATAATGATATAATCTTTAAGGCATTTTCAAAGTTTTCATAAAAATAATGCATCTATTTAAATAGTGAAAGTTTTCTAACTCATCTTTTTATGTTTAAAGAAGTTATCTACAGTCATGTAGGTGATTAAAAACAGTTCTCATTAAAAATAAAGGATGGTGTGTGGAAGGACATTCTGAAGTTAATTTTGTTTTGTTATATGAATTTAATGAGACGCTCCCCGCCAGAAGCTGGGCGAAGCCGCGCGGGTCAGATAGATAGACAGACAGACAGACAGATAGTCTGGAACGGGAGCTTATATGACTACTTACATTAATTAAATAAGATCCTCCCCACCAGAGGCTGGGCGAAGTCGGGCCGAGTCAGACAGACAGACAGACAGACAGACAGACAGACAGACAGACAGACAGACAGACAGACAGACAGACAGACAGACAGACAGACAGACAGACAAGCAGGCAGGCAGGCAGGCAGGCAGGCAGGCAGACAGGCAGACAGACAGACAGCACAACGAATATTTAAGAACACGCGTTGTTACCCATTCGGCCATGCTGACCTGCTTCTGTTGGGATCACAGCCTGGGATTCTGAGATAAGTATCAAACAATATTTTTCAAGCTTTCATTTTCTCTTCATTGTTCACATTTTGTCATCTTTGTATTCATCTCATCATGTTCTTATGCCCTTATCTAGTCACTGGCGGGTCGTCTCCGTGATTATATATTTTGTGTTTTGTGAATGTATTTGTTTGCTGATGAAGGCTAGTCCCCGCAACGTCCTGTATATTTAGTAATTCTGCTCTGTAAAGCTACATTAATTTGTGTTATGTTATATTGTTTACTGTTATCTTCTAGAATGGCTGGTGGGAATCCGGGCCAGCGCATTCTCTAGCAAGTTTGCCTTCCAGTCCGGTAGTTTTGTTTGAAACCCATTTGAGGCGGGATTTTAAACCAAACTGACCTCGGCTCCCAGATAGGTCCAGGAAATGTGCTGGGAAGTCAAGATGACCGGCTTGGTGTTGACCACATTGCGCACCCAGTGGTGGGTGGACAGTACAGTTGTGGGCAAACACCATATGACTAGTACGTCTCCATGAGTCTCCAGGATCCGTTAGTTTATTTACGGCCTTAGATGTCGACCAGGTTTCTTAAAATGGGTTTGTTTGCTGTTTGTTTGTTTTCTTTCTTGTAGGGTGACTCCGTGGCGAAGTAGTTACGCCTCCTACTTTGGGTTTCGAAGGTTGTGGGTTAGATTCCGGACTACGTCTGTCGATTCATGAGTGCAGTTTCCTCGGAGAATCCTGGAGATGGTGGCTGGGGCTGTGGAATTGGTTTCGAAGCAATTTCTTGTTATGGGTCTGTGAAGTGATAGCGCCATTGTAAGCCCGAACGCACGGAGGAATTGCAGGTCAATTTTTCACTCATTTTCACAGACAGCGAGTCCAGTCGTCGAACCCGCCCGACCGTGTTTATGACACGCAGTTCGCTATCAACATCACTAACGAGCCCGCTAGTCCCCTACTTACCTGTACTTATACATCAAATGTAACCTTTTGCCTCTCCATAAATTTACTCATCATCATTTAGCAAGTTCTTTTAACTTTAGTACACATCATGATCTACATTTGTGCTTTGGATAAAGTTTAAACTCATAGATAGAATGAGGTATGCCAGACTTGTGGGTTATCATTGTGAGCTGTCTAAAACGCACACACTCTCTGGCAAAAGTCTCTGCTTAATAGGATAACATAAGGGATCAGACAAAAGGGGTCTGATCGATCTCATAAACCTTGGAAGGAAATCCATCCACGTGAAGGACATACAGAATGCTAAACCACCACTGCCTTATGGAAGATTCTGAAAACAACAAAAGCGGGGGCAACAAAGCCCGACAGAAAATTTGGGCAAGCAGAGGCCACAAGCCCAGGAAGACAATCTGGAACAATCCAGGAAAGAAAACTAAACCGTCGAAGTCGGAAGATATTGGCCTCAATGGATAGGGACTAGAAAGCGGACATCTACGCATTACAAGGGAAGTTATGCACCGTATTCTGGCACAGACGGATATCAAACGTTATTCGTAGTAAAGGAGGAGGGGGGAGTTTCCGTGGCGAAATGGTCAAGCCGTCTGACTCGGGCTCCGAAGCTTCTGGGTTCGATTCCTGGCCGCGACCTTCGGTTCACGAGTGCATCTTTTCGGAGGCTCCGGGGGGTCGTAGCTAGAGCTACGGAGTTCGTGCTTTGTGCGACGCTTTCCGCGCTGCGGAAAGAGACTGAGCCATATGGGATAACAACCGGGTGCAATGAAGTCAACCCTGTCGACTTTTAAGCAACGTTTAACAAGAGGAGGGAGAGGAGAAGGAATAGAAGAATATGATGATGAAAAAGAACTTTACTTCCCAAAACATTCATGGTTCCCATTTTAAGCAGGATCGACCTGGAAAGCAAGGTCATTTGTTTAAAAATCCCAAGCTGTCCAGTTGGGTTCGAACCCAGGAACACTGGGTCGGCAGGCGTGTGTCTATGCACAACGCTACCGCGGCCTCCTGACCCATTCATATTAAAGTGCAAAACTTCAAGACCCCCTTCGTCGGCCTGTCTCATCGACCCATACTGTTATTAAATTGTAAAGGTCCCACATTCACGCCATGAAAGCTATACCCATATTCATCTTGAATTTTATTTATTTTTCTTCCATCTATTTGAACTCAAGCGTAGCCCATACATGTGCTAGCACTTCTAGTGCACTAGACTAGCTTTTCCCATTACTTCGCCTTCAGGAGAACCTACTCCTACTTCTGAAGTACTTGTAATCTACGTCCCCAAGTCAAGGACTTACGTCAACAGTTTAGTTCAGCTGATCGTGGTATGTATTGAACACTGCTACCTTGGCATCACCACATCTGAAGGTTAAGTGGGAGGGTGCTTATCCATTCGGCCATGCTGACCTACATTTTTTTTTTAAATATAAAGAAACCTCTTTCACGCCACGAGGCGTATTAGGTAATTGGTGGTAGCCCCATACTTTTTTAGACTCACTCCGCCGCTCAGGTCAATTAAAAAACATACCGGTGTCGAGAGGGATTGGATTACATTACCACCGGGTCAGAGTAGACCCGCGGGCCAACCACTGGGCCACTGCTGTTTCCGAACTTGACTGCTAGCAAACTGTTAACATATCTCTACTTAAGCCGACTACCGCCGCCCGGGAACGCGACTTGGTAATTCTTTTACATTTGGGTTCTGACGTGAGCTATGCGTTTATGAATGGTAGAAGGTTAGGTCTTAGATTGACTTAATTATAATAACTTCTTCTTGATCATGGCCTAGGGTGGTACTCTGATGTTGTTTCCTCCTCTGCTGTTTTTATTCTTGCATCGTAGTTATAGTGGATACGTACTTACACGCGCACGGGCTTCACTAGACGAAACAGTAATTGTAAGAGAAGCATCATAGGTAGCATTCTGTTAATTGAATTTAATTATCGTTAAAACATGAGGGGCTTGGAAGAAGAAAAAAGTGGTGGAAGCAAAGGAGTGGAAGAAGAAGAAGAAGAAGAAGAAGAAGAAGAAGAAGAAGAAGAAGAAGAAGAAGAAGAAGAAGAAGAAGAAGAAGAAGAAGAAGAAGAAGAAGAAGAAGAAGAAGAAGAAGAAGAAGAAGAAGAAGAAGAAGAAGAAGAAGAAGAAGAAGAAGAAGAAGAAGAAGAAGAAGAAGGGGGAGGAGGATGTGGAGGAGGAGGAGGATGAGTGGGAAGGTGGAAGAGGGGAAGGAAAAGGAGGAGTAAGAAATGGAGGAGGAAGATGAGGAGAAGGCAGAGGAGGAGGAAGAGGAACAGGAAGAGGAGAAGGAAGAGGAGGGGGAAAGAAGGGAAGGAGGAGGGGGAAGAAGGCGCAAGAGGAAGAAGATAGAGACGCAGCAAAAGGAAGAAGATAGAGAAGCAGCAAAAGTAAGAAGATTGAGAAGCAGCGAAAGGAAGAAGATAGACAAGCAGAAAAAGGTGGATGGATAACAGAAGGAGGAGGAAACACGGCTGGCAGCAGAAGGAGCAAGGGGAGGAGATGGAAGAATGAGGGGGCGCAGCAGCTGAAGAAGAAGAAGCAAGTGATGGAGGAGGAGGAGGAGGAGGATGAGGAGGAGGAGGAGGAGGAGTAGGAGGGAAGAAACAAGTAAGAAGAAAGAGGAGGAGGAGGAGGCGGAGAAAAAACAAACAGATAAGAAGGAAGAGGAGGAGAAGAAGGAGAGAGAGAGGAAGAGGCAGAAGAATTACACGCACATCAAGTTCCTTAACCTCTGAGTCACTAAGTGTTCTTACTGTAATCCCAAGTTCAGTCCGGTCACCCTAAATCAAATTATATCCAGGGGTTTTTTCAAGCGGACCATTACTGACCACTGGATGTTCTAGAATTACCGACCACTCTACGTTCCACAGTCTGGGTTTTAGAATAGAGGTGAATGATTAAATTCGGGACAGAAATACTATTTTGTTCGTTGGCCTGCGTATTATACTCAAAGATTCAACCATCTGAACATAATGCGATCAATCTTTTCGAGCAGCAATGCAATCCCTGTAGATTTCTTGATTCTTACAGTCTGTCTACGAGATGTTTCAATACTACCACATCAGTCAATGTCTTTCTTTTTATAACCACGGGATTGTTCCGAAATTCTCTATTTAGCCGCATTCAGTAGTTTTCTTTGCATCCGAGATTGGCGTTTTGTTAGCCTGGAGAGATTTGGGGAATTCAGATGTATATTCTGTCTGGACGACTAGCTTAGAAAGCATATTCTTCATAACCAACTTTGCCAACCAACGGCCGTAAAATAGATACTGAATACTTGATTGGGGAAATCGGTGTAGGTTGGTTTAGACGTCAAATATGAAATATCAAATATCAAATATGAAATCAAGAATCAAATTTATTGCAGCCGGGATATTCTCAGGCGTGCTATATCTCTTTCTTCATTAGCCAACGAAAAGTGTCCGTGTTGATGGTATCAGGGGCAGTTTGATTGAAGGTTTTCCTGCGTTGTCCTCTACGCGTTGAGTGTCGTCTAGACCCCGTGTTCGCTACCCCCTGAATCAGGTCGTCAGATGCAGGACCTTTTTTTTTTTTTTATCTACTCGATCCGAGAGATCCTTCACGTTAAAGGTTCGAAACCCGGATCTGACACTAGAAGTGTAGATGAGAATTACGGCGTGGAATTGTGGCAGACCTCGAGTATGGTGTATTACCCCATTAATACCAGGATAGTGGATCAACGTTGAGTCTTCTCTAATAAGGTCGAAACACTACGAGGTCCGATGTAACAGCACTTTAACAGCCTCTGGTGGTTGAAAATAAAAGAACATAGCGAAATGTTAGGCTGTATTAAAACTGTTTAAAACCCAGCCCACAACTTGTTTATATCATGGGTGGTTTTTATGTACATCCATTTGTAGGAGAAGATATACATTCAACTGTAGAAAA
>OY992887.1:91309439-91346244 GCA_963921405.1 Cepaea hortensis
CGGTAGTTTTGTTTGAAACCCATTTGAGGCGGGATTTTAAACCAAACTGACCTCGGCTCCCAGATAGGTCCAGGAAATGTGCTGGGAAGTCAAGATGACCGGCTTGGTGTTGACCACATCGCGCACCCAGTGGTGGGCGGACAGTACAGTTGTGGGCAAACACCATATGACTAGTACGTCTCCATGAGTCTCCAGGATCCGTTAGTTTATTTACGGCCTTAGATGTCGACCAGGTTTCTTAAAATGGGTTTGTTTGCTGTTTGTTTGTTTTCTTTCTTGTAGGGTGACTCCGTGGCGAAGTGGTTACGCCTCCTACTTTGGGTTTCGAAGGTTGTGGGTTAGATTCCGGACTACGTCTGTCGATTCATGAGTGCAGTTTCCTCGGAGAATCCTGGAGATGGTGGCTGGGGCTGTGGAATTGGTTTCGAAGCAATTTCTTGTTATGGGTCTGTGAAGTGATAGCGCCATTGTAAGCCCGAACGCACGGAGGAATTGCAGGTCAATTTTCACTCAGTTTCACAGACAGCGAGTCCAGTCGTCGAACCCGCCCGACCGTGTTTATGACACGCAGTTCGCTATCAACATCACTAACGAGCCCGCTAGTCCCTTACTTACCTGTACTTATACATCAAATGTAACCTTTTGCCTCTCCATAAATTTACTCATCATCATTTAGCAAGTTCTTTTAACTTTAGTACACATCATGATCTACATTTGTGCTTTGGATAAAGTTAAAACTCATAGATAGAATGAGGTTTGCCAGACTTGTGGGTTATCATTTTAAGCTGTCTAAAACGCACACACTCTCTGGCAAAAGTCTCTGCTTAATAGGATAACATAAGGGATCAGACAAAAGGGGTCTGATCGATCTCATAAACCTTGGAAGGAAATCCATCCACGTGAAGGACATACAGAATGCTAAACCACCACTGCCTTATGGAAGATTCTGAAAACAACAAAAGCGGGGGCAACAAAGCCCGACAGAAAATTTGGGCAAGCAGAGGCCACAAGCCCAGGAAGACAATCTGGAACAATCCAGGAAAGAAAACTAAACCGTCGAAGTCGGAAGATATTGGCCTCAATGGATAGGGACTAGAAAGCGGACATCTATGCATTACAAGGGAAGTTATGCACCGTATTCTGGCACAGACGGATATCAAACGTTATTCGTAGTAAAGGAGGAGGGGGGAGTTTCCGTGGCGAAATGGTCAAGCCGTCTGACTCGGGCTCCGAAGCTTCTGGGTTCGATTCCTGGCCGCGACCTTCGGTTCACGAGTGCATTTTTTCGGAGGCTCCGGGGGGTCGTAGCTAGAGCTACGGAGTTCGTGCTTTGTGCGACGCTTTCCGCGCTGCGGAAAGAGACTGAGCCATATGGGATAACAACCGGGTGCAATGAAGTCAACCCTGTCGACTTTTAAGCAACGTTTAACAAGAGGAGGGAGAGGAGAAGGAATAGAAGAATATGATGATGAAAAAGAACTTTACTTCCCAAAACATTCATGGTTCCCATTTTAAGCAGGATCGACCTGGTAAGCAAGGTCATTTGTTTTAAAATCCCAAGCTGTCCAGTTGGGTTCGAACCCAGGAACACTGGGTCGGCAGGTGTGTGTCTAAGCACAACGCTACCGCGGCCTCCTGACCCATTCATATTAAAGTGCAAAACTTCTCGACCCCCTTCGACCCATACTGTTGTTAAATTGTAAAGGTCACACTTTCACGCCATGAAAGCTATACCCATATTCATCTTGAATTTTATTTGTTTTTCTTTCATCTATTTGAACTCAAGCGTAGCCCATACATGTGCTAGCACTTCTAGTGCACTAGACTAGCTTTTCCCATTACTTCGCCTTCAGGAGAACCTACTCCTACTTCTGAAGTACTTGTAATCTACGTCCCCAAGTCAAGGACTTACTTCAACAGTTTAGTTCAGCTGATCGTGGTATGTATTGAACACTGCTACCTTGGCATCACCACACCTGAAGGTTAAGTGGGAGGGTGCTTATCCATTCGGCCATGCTGACCTACATTTTTTTTAAATATAAAGAAACCTCTTTCACGCCACGAGGCGTATTAGGTAATCGGTGGTAGCCCCATACTTTTTTAGACTCACTCCGCCGCTCAGGTCAATTAAAAAACATACCGGTGTCGAGAGGGATTGGATTACATTACCACCGGGTCAGAGTAGACCCGCGGGCCAACCACTGGGCCACCACTATTTCCGAACTTGACTGCTAGCAAACTGTTAACATATCTCTATTTAAGCCGACTACCGCCGCCCGGGAACGCGGCTTGGTAATTCTTTGACATTTGGGTTCTGACGTGAGCTATGCGTTTATGAATGGCAGAAGGTTAGGTCTTAGATTGACTTAATTATAATAACTTCTTCTTGATCATGGCCTAGGGTGGTACTCTGATGTTGTTTCCTCCTCCACTGTTTTTATTCTTGCATCGTAGTTATAGTGGATACGTACTTACACGCGCATGGGCTTCACTAGACGAAACAGTAATTATAAGAGAAGCGTCATAGGTAGCATTCTGTTAATTGAATTTAATTATCGTTACAACATAAGGGGCTTGGATGAAGAAAAAGTGGTGGAAGAAAAGGAGTGGAAGAAGAAGAAGAAGAAGAAGAAGAAGAAGAAGAAGAAGAAGAAGAAGAAGAAGAAGAAGAAGAAGAAGAAGAAGAAGAAGAAGAAGAAGAAGAAGAAGAAGAAGAAGAAGAAGAAGAAGAAGAAGAAGAAGAAGAAGAAGAAGAAGAAGAAGAAGAAGAATGAGGAGGGGGAGGAGGAGATGGAGGTGGAGGAGGAGGAGGAGGAGGAGGAGGAGGAGGAGGAGGAGGAGTGGAGAGGTAGAAGAGAGGAAGGAAAATGAGGAGTAGGAAGAGGAGGAGGAAGAGGAGGAGAAGGCAGAGGAGGAGGAAGAGGAGCGGGAAGAGGAGAGGGAAGAGGAATCGGAAGAGGAGGGGGAAAGGAGGGGAAGGGGAGGGGGAAGAAGGCGCAAAAGGAAGAAGATTGAGACGCATCAAAAGGAAGAAGATAGAGAAGCAGCAAAAGTAAGAAGATTGAGAAGCAGCGAAATGAAGAAGATAAACAAGCAGAAAAAGAAGGATGGATAACAGAAGGAGGAGGAAACACGGCAGCAGAAGGAGCAAGGGGAGGAGATGGAAGAATGAGGGGCGCAGCAGCTGAAGAAGAAGAAGCAAGTGATGGAGGAGGAGCAGCAGGAGCAGGAGGAGCAGGAGGAGGAGGGAAGAAATAAGTAAGAAGAAAGAGGAGGAGGAGGAGGAGGGAAGAAACAAGTAAGAAGAAAGGAGGAGGAGGAGGCGGAGAAAAAAGAAACAGGTAGAAGGAAGAGTGTGACGAAACGCGTTTATCTGTCTTGGGTCGTCAAGATCCCGCACTATTTTGGCGCGTCATCGGGGACTTTCCCAGCTAAAAATAGACGGAGGGAAGCCGATGGAGGACTTATTATCTAGAATCTTCTCGAAACACCGGAATTCGAGTAACCCGTGATGCTGGGTATCGCTCTAAATTCTCGTGCAGAGAGATCTAGAAACTCTAGGCGGGGAATGACGGTTTCCCGAGAAAGTATCTTTTCTCAAGAAGCACTCGCTTCTAGTGCGCATTGAGTTGGCACGAAGCGGGAAATTGGCTAAACCAGTCATTCACTTACTTTTGTTCGAAGAGAACAGACGCAGGCCTGATGTGAGCCATTTTTGTGTTGCGTCTCACCTCAACCATGATTTGGCTGACTGTTATGGAAAGGAAGCTGAGAAGCCCTTGAACAGTTCTGAAGCTGACTGGAAATCTCTGGTTTTTCACCATTCAGGTAGATATTTGTTTAAATCATTTAACTTTGTACGTGTGTTCCACACGCCATTGTTCTAACCTCATTACCTATGCGGATGTCCTTGCATACTAATTAGCAAACCGATCGATAACGCAGGTGACAATTAAGTGTGGGTTTGTTTACCGTGTGCTCGCGAATCAGCTGTTAGGAACGCCGTAATGTGATGTGGGCAATTTGAGTTCCAAATATATGTACCATATATTGCCAATCGTTGCATCTATTAGGTTGCTGTGTTAGAATAAAACATAGTTACTTGTGCCGGATGGAAACTTAGATTATGTCAGTCAGTTGCTGAAGCCAGAAGAACGGTTAGAAAACCAGGTAAGTTGGTAGGTGGAGATTCAGACAAAATTGTGCTTAGTTACTAAGTAAAGGAAGAACTTCGTTCTGTGCCACCAGGAATGATGTAACTATTGTGTAAAAACTTAATAGTGAATTCATTGAGTGGAACACTGGATTTCTGTGGTAAGGTAAGTTTGCTGTGGTGATATATACAATTGTGTATATATATTAGGTCATGGCATGTGATACTTCCTGGGGTAATTCCGACCGCCGAATAGATCGACGCGAGATAACACTGCGTGCCGTCGCGATGTAAATATGCGTTCTGAAATCTTGTCTGAGCTATCCTGTTTCTTTCATACTGGCGCTAGTGCGAGTGAATGCTAAGGTGCTGGAAGTATGGAAGGATGCAAGGAGGCTGTATGAGACTGGGGAAATATAGGATATGGGGGATGTGAAAGCAAGTTATGAAAGTATGTGTTGGTAGACCAAACCAACGATGAAGTTCAGTCCATGCCAAGGCTAAACCACTTGGGAGGACAGAACTGGAACATTACCCTTGGAACATGTGGGGAACATGTATTCTCAAGAAGGCTTCTTGACTCTAAGGCAGAGTCTGATAAGAAGAGTTTGCTATGGCGTGGGCAGGTGGTCCCACCAGCAAACAGGCTTGTGTACATATTGGATGTGATCATGTACTATTCCTATATCCCGAGGGATGGTATATTGATCAAGATTATGTTTCTTAATGTACATTGATGATGTTAGGAACGAGTCCAGGGACTCTTTACCTATTTGTTTAGTTCGATTAAATTAGTATAATAACAGCCTTGTATCCCTACTGACGTTAGCGACGACTGGTAGATGATTAGGGATAGGTGAGACCGATGATCAGACTCGTCATTCTGATTTCTTGCTCTGTTTGACGGGCTGTTCGGTGAGGCCAGCTGACATTTGTGAACCCATGCTTTGCTACTCTCCATATAGAGATAATGCTTTGGTTATATGAATAACTAACTAGCATGACTGAGGGTTGAGTAGTTATTGGTAGGATGCATGTGAACTAATGTTTGGGCCAGTATACTCTCACCGGTCGCTCTTCCTTTTCAGGAGTTTGCCTGTTGAGGAACCAGTCAACTATAATTGTTGTTGTCAGGAAACCACTTCGTGTGACAGAGCGAAGGGTTCAGTTCTTTACTTATCACGCCAGACTCAACCACACCAGGTACCCAATGTGATTCACCATGCGTGAAGTTTGCTTCAAGACATACAACTGCCCTGAAGGTGCACGTGTGGGAAGTGATGGTTCGTGATCGTTTTCAAATAATAGAAGATACTCTGTTTTTGCTAGGAACATTTCAGCATTTTGAGTAATCATGCTCAACGAAAGGAAACACCGGTCCGTCTATTATGACGGGGGTTCTGCCTAAACGCAGAAGTAACTGATCTTCAGACACTTGAATGGTTCTTTGGACAGCTCTAGGGGCAGGTCTTGAGAAGAACTACACCAGTTATTGACTGGGGGAAAGTGTAACCCGGTGGAAGGGACTATGGATTATAGTCCAACCTGAATTGTTCCCGTGAAATAGATGTCTGATTCTATGAATGTACTGTCTCAGTATGAAGATATAAACTGTGTTCGAGTAGGACTCAGTAACATTTTTCAGTAGCCATATCTGATTCTACAAACAGTGTGACTGTAAGAGACCATTGAATTGGTCAGTGACATTTGTCCATCCATTTTCCTGTGATGTGATGAAGGGACCATTGAATTGGTCAGTGACATTTGTTCATCCATGTTCCTGTGATGTGATGAAGGGACCATTGAATTGGTCAATGACAGATCGGTTCTGCAGTGGGACTGTGCTAGGAGTGACAGACCATTCGATTGGTCAGTGACTATTTAGTTCATCGCAGTAACGAATACTTGGAGCCAAGTCCAGGAGGATTGTCTCCCACCCGGTAGTGTTCGAGAACTGTATTACCAGTGACTCCGTGGGAGTGATATAGATGTAGTTGGTCCAGTGAAGTGTAGTCCAGCAGGGACTCTATTGTTGTGGATCCACGTTCGGGAGACGGAGTGGTCTCCAAGGTTCTAGTCATCTCACTGGAAGGAAGCCGGGTGAGTGGCGGACCGACTGGACGGGACATCTGCATCCGATCTACTTCTCAACTCGATGAAGACACCTACATCTCTGATCCTATCTCTACTCTATCTTCTATTTGTGTAAATAGATTCTTCTATCAGGATGTTCATTTCAGTTCTATATTCTCAAGGGTAGAATAAACTTTATGTAAGTTGACTTGCTCTTTGTATAATGATTGAGTGTGGTCTCGGACGATGCCTAAGTGTTCATTGTTCAACCGGTGTAGGTAGTTAGTGGGGGTCTAGAATCTGGAGGGGCGTGTAGACGTAGCTAACTAACATGAGATCAACCACAGAGTAAGAATGTGTATCTGCTCGTCCAACCCCTGGGGCTAGAATACACGGGAGTGCCAGAGACACCTCGGGTGTGGTTCACTCTCACTACCCAAGGTGAACTCGATACACTCCGTTACAGAGTGGGGGCCCGTCCGGGATTATTCCAAGATCTTTGTGTGTTGTAGACCTCTCACATAGGGATAGGGACTTAGTCTTTATCCTCTACTTCAGTCTACATAAGATTCTACTACTTCTACCTATCTCCTAACAGTCTGGCGGACATTTGTGTTGTGGTGATTAGTTAGTACTATTGATTATTGATTCATTGTATTGCTTCACCCACACATACTTGAGTACCCACCTATCATAGTCAACATGTCTACCCAAGAGTTAGACTTAGACAAAGTTCAGGAAACTGGACGTAAGTCTGGTCTTGAAGGAGATGCTTTGAAATCCTATGTCCAAGAGGTGGAAAGAAATTTTCGCCAAGAGGAAAGAGAGAGGAGGAGAGCAGAAATAGAACTGGAAGCCAGTAAAGTGGCTCTTGAGGAAAAGAGGATAGCGGCTGATACTGAAATGAAACGGCTTGAGTTGGAAGCCGAGAAAGAAAAACGTGACCATGAGTATCGAATGAAGCTACTTGAGGCACAAGTGCCTGCTACAGGTGTAACTGATGGGGCTATGGGAGGAGGTGTACCTCCTGGCTCAGAGTCAGCCAGTAGACGTGACTACCAGGCTATGAAATGGCCTTTACAGCCGTTCGAACCCGAGAAGGAACGGATAGACCAATACTTAGAGAAGTATGAAGCCATGTCTATTGCAATGGGTCTAGACAAACAGAAATGGTGTTTAAAACTCTCCCAGGGACTCCGTGCCGAAGGTTATGAAGTGTATGCACGCTTGCCACCGGGTTTACAGAATGATTATCCGGCATTGAAAGCGGCTCTCTTGAAGAGATTCGAGATCACAGCGCACTCATACCGAAGGAAGTTTCGGACGGCGAAGCGAGAACCTGGTGAACTGTTTTCAGCATACAGTGTGAGATTGAACTCATACCTTCTTAAATGGATGGCCTTGGCCGGATTTAAGGAGGAGTATGAAAGTTTGCGTGAGTTGATGGTTGTAGATCAGATGCGAATGCAAATGTCTAAACCCTTGCGAAACTTCTTAGGTGAGAATGGGGCTGAGAGATTAGATATAGTCACCAAGTTAGCTGAAAGATACGTTGAAGTCTATGGCGAGACTGGGGACACCAGTCCAACAGATCCGAGATCGAAAGATCCGGATCAAGGTAAGTCAAAGAAGAAGTCAAAGAAGACCAAAGGTTCTGATGAACCAAAGAAACAGGTAGACTCTTTAGAGAAGATCTCTAACGTCAACCAAGGTAAGAATAGCCCACCTAGTTCTCCAAAGAGGAAGTGGAGTGAACGATGGTGCAAATTCTGCAAGTCCAGCACTCACAATACGAGTGAGTGTAAGAATAAGCCCAAGGACTTTCACTTTGCTTGTCTTGCAGAGGTTAGGGATAGATCTTGCAGGAAAGTGAAGTCGGTTGATGGGAATGGAGAAACTAGACGACCTCCAGTGGTTGAGAGAGTAGAAGTGAATGGGCGACAGGTGATGTGCCTCTACGACACAGGGTTGCAATTTTCAGCTATAATTGCATCACACCTGACAGGCCCAGAGCAACTCACCGGGGAGATGACGGAGATACAGCCAGCCAGTAGGAGTGCTGTGGCGTTACGTTGCCCGATTGCCAATGTGGAGATTCGGAGCAAGTACGTTACTGGACGCATTCAGGCGGCAGTCGTACCGGATCCTCTCTATCCCCTAATTCTTGGCCGGAAGTACGTGTTTCTGGGCGAACCAGAACACCCTAGCATCCATAAGTCTAGGCAGGTCAGAGATACAGAGGAAGAGGGTCTCGAAAAGGTAAGTCTCCGAAATACTCACCCGGATAGAATGAGTAACTCTCGGAGCAAGGATGCGACGGAGTGTCCTTGTTCGGAATGGTTGCCCAACAATGAAAACCCGTTAACTCAGGGTAAGTTCAACTCTGATAACCAGTCACCGTTAATTCAGACTGGAACAGAGAAAAGGCAGAGGGAACGTAAGTTGGTTCCTGAGAGCTTCAGAGCTAATCTGCTGCGAACGGTACATGTCAGGTCCCCAACCGGACATCTGACTGTAGGGACAACCAGTAAATGTCTATCCCGGTACTATTGGTGGCCGGGAATGACAGGCGACGTGCGCAGGTATATTAGGTCTTGTCCGGAGTGCCGTAAATGCACACCTGAGAAACGGACGAAGACGAAGATATCCTTAGAGGTTGGAGACCGAGTTCTAGTACTCCTCCCAATCGAGGGGAACGAATTCGAAATCGGGTGGCAGGGCCCATTCCTAGTGGATAAAGTGGGGCTCCACAAGCACTATGGAGTGGTGATCCTGGGAAAGTCTACTACTTTCCATTCCAGTCTCCTCATGTGCTATGAGGGGAAGCCCGATGATAAGTCCACCAGCCCAAGGGCGCAGAGATTCGCTGAAAGAACGGTTCGGGGTTCAGGTCAGGTAGCGGAAAGCCTGTCACACCATAGGCAGACCTATATGTATGTGCAGGTACTTTCTTCGGTTCAGCCCGGTGCTCGGGGGAACATGACCGGCCAAAGGAACACCCGCAGTGCTAGCTACACTGAAAACCGTGGTCGGAAGAGGTGGGTTGTGTCAGAACGAACACAGACCCTTGGTCCCTCAACCCGACCGACTGCAGTCCAGCTGGGTCCTCGAAAGGGGAAGCTGGAGTTGCAGAAGTCCAGTAAACTCTGGCAGGAACGATCGTTAAATCAGGTCGAGACGGGAGCTCTGGTCCGCAGGACACTGCGAGATGCCCGATCGCAGTAGCGGAGTAGGCGTTGATCACCCGTGATACTGAATAGCTTGTCACCCCACCGAATGTGGTAAAAGTATTCTATACAATATTGACGGGTTAGACTTCCTCACCCGCCATCCGGTCTCTTAGAAAGAAGAACGAACGACATAGACAGCTTCTGCGTAGAAGTGGAACGACGGGGTCGATCCTCTTAAAGTGGGGGCCTATGTGACGAAACGCGTTTATCTGTCTTGGGTCGTCAAGATCCCGCACTATTTTGGCGCGTCATCGGGGACTTTCCCAGCTAAAAATAGACGGAGGGAAGCTGATGGAGGACTTATTATCTAGAATCTTCTCGAAACACCGGAATTCGAGTAACCCGTGATGCTGGGTATCGCTCTAAATTCTCGTGCAGAGAGATCTAGAAACTCTAGGCGGGGAATGACGGTTTCCCGAGAAAGTATCTTTTCTCAAGAAGCACTCGCTTCTAGTGCGCATTGAGTTGTCACGAAGCGGGAAATTGGCTAAACCAGTCATTCACTTACTTTTGTTCGAAGAGAACAGACGCAGGCCTGATGTGAGCCATTTTTGTGTTGCGTCTCACCTCAACCATGATTTGGCTGACTGTTATGGAAAGGAAGCTGAGAAGCCCTTGAACAGTTCTGAAGCTGACTGGAAATCTGGTTTTTCACCATTCAGGTAGATATTTGTTTAAATCATTTAACTTTGTACGTGTGTTCCACACGCCATTGTTCTAACCTCATTACCTATGCGGATGTCCTTGCATACTAATTAGCAAACCGATCGATAACGCAGGTGACAATTAAGTGTGGGTTTGTTTACCGTGTGCTCGCGAATCAGCTGTTAGGAACGCCGTAATGTGATGTGGGCAATTTGGGTTCCAAATATATGTACCATATATTGCCAATCGTTGCATCTATTAGGTTGCTGTGTTAGAATAAAACATAGTTACTTGTGCCGGATGGAAACTTAGATTATGTCAGTCAGTTGCTGAAGCCAGAAGAACGGTTAGAAAACCAGGTAAGTTGGTAGGTGGAGATTCAGACAAAATTGTGCTTAGTTACTAAGTAAAGGAAGAACTTCGTTCTGTGCCACCAGGAATGATGTAACTATTGTGTAAAAACTTAATAGTGAATTCATTGAGTGGAACACTGGATTTCTGTGGTAAGGTAAGTTTGCTGTGGTGATATATACAATTGTGTATATATATTAGGTCCTGGCATGTGATACTTCCTGGGGTAATTCCGAACGCCGAATAGATCGACGCGAGATAACACTGCGTGCCGTCGCGATGTAAATATGCGTTCTGAAATCTTGTCTGAGCTATCCTGTTTCTTTCATACTGGCGCTAGTGCGAGTGAATGCTAAGGTGCTGGAAGTATGGAAGGATGCAAGGAGGCTGTATGAGACTGGGGAAATATAGGATATGGGGGATGTGAAAGCAAGTTATGAAAGTATGTGTTGGTAGACCAAACCAACGATGAAGTTCAGTCCATGCCAAGGCTAAACCACTTGGGAGGACAGAACTGGAACATTACCCTTGGAACATGTGGGGAACATGTATTCTCAAGAAGGCTTCTTGACTCTAAGGCAGAGTCTGATAAGAAGAGTTTGCTATGGCGTGGGCAGGTGGTCCCACCAGCAAACAGGCTTGTGTACATATTGGATGTGATCATGTACTATTCCTATATCCCGAGGGATGGTATATTGATCAAGATTATGTTTCTTAATGTACATTGATGATGTTAGGAACGAGTCCAGGGACTCTTTACCTATTTGTTTAGTTCGATTAAATTAGTATAATAACAGCCTTGTATCCCTACTGACGTTAGCGACGACTGGTAGATGATTAGGGATAGGTGAGACCGATGATCAGACTCGTCATTCTGATTTCTTGCTCTGTTTGACGGGCTGTTCGGTGAGGCCAGCTGACATTTGTGAACCCATGCTTTGCTACTCTCCATATAGAGATAATGCTTTGGTTATATGAATAACTAACTAGCATGACTGAGGGTTGAGTAGTTATTGGTAGGATGCATGTGAACTAATGTTTGGGCCAGTATACTCTCACCGGTCGCTCTTCCTTTTCAGGAGTTTGCCTGTTGAGGAACCAGTCAACTATAATTGTTGTTGGCAGGAAACCACTTCGTGTGACAGAGCGAAGGGTTCAGTTCTTTACTTATCACGCCAGACTCAACCACACCAGGTACCCAATGTGATTCACCATGCGTGAAGTTTGCTTCAAGACATACAACTGCCCTGAAGGTGCACGTGTGGGAAGTGATGGTTTGTGATCGTTTTCAAATAATAGAAGATACTCTGTTTTTGCCAGGAACATTTCAGCATTTTGAGTAATCATGCTCAACGAAAGGAAACACCGGTCCGTCTATTATGACGGGGGTTCTGCCTAAACGCAGAAGTAACTGATCTTCAGACACTTGAATGGTTCTTTGGACAGCTCTAGGGGCAGGTCTTGAGAAGAACTACACCAGTTATTGACTGGGGGAAAGTGTAACCCGGTGGAAGGGACTATGGATTATAGTCCAACCTGAATTGTTCCCGTGAAATAGATGTCTGATTCTATGAATGTACTGTCTCAGTATGAAGATATAAACTGTGTTCGAGTAGGATTCAGTAACATTTTTCAGTAGCCATATCTGATTCTACAAACAGTGTGACTGTAAGAGACCATTGAATTGGTCAGTGACATTTGTCCATCCATTTTCCTGTGATGTGATGAAGGGACCATTGAATTGGTCAGTGACATTTGTTCATCCATGTTCCTGTGATGTGATGAAGGGACCATTGAATTGGTCAATGACAGATCGGTTCTGCAGTGGGACTGTGCTAGGAGTGACAGACCATTCGATTGGTCAGTGACTATTTAGTTCATCGCAGTAACGAATACTTGGAGCCAAGTCCAGGAGGATTGTCTCCCACCCGGTAGTGTTCGAGAACTGTATTACCAGTGACTCCGTGGGAGTGATATAGATGTAGTTGGTCCAGTGAAGTGTAGTCCAGCAGTGACTCTATTGTTGTGGATCCACGTTCGGGAGACGGAGTGGTCTCCAAGGTTCTAGTCATCTCACTGGAAGGAAGCCGGGTGAGTGGCGGACCGACTGGACGGGACATCTGCATCCGATCTACTTCTCAACTCGATGAAGACACCTACATCTCTGATCCTATCTCTACTCTATCTTCTATTTGTGTAAATAGATTCTTCTATCAGGATGTTCATTTCAGTTCTATATTCTCAAGGGTAGAATAAACTTTATGTAAGTTGACTTGCTCTTTGTATAATGATTGAGTGTGGTCTCGGACGATGCCTAAGTGTTCATTGTTCAACAGGTGTAGGTAGTTAGTGGGGGTCTAGAATCTGGAGGGGCGTGTAGACGTAACTAACTAACATGAGATCAACCACAGAGTAAAAATGTGTATCTGCTCGTCCAACCCCTGGGGCTAGAATACACGGGAGTGCCAGAGACACCTCGGGTGTGGTTCACTCTCACTACCCAAGGTGAACTCGATACACTCCGTTACAAAGAGGGGGAGAAGAAGAAGAGAGAGGAAGAAAAAGAAGAATTACACGCACATCAAGTTCCTTAACCTCTTAGTCACTAAGTGTTCTTACTGTAATCCCAAGTCCAGTCCGGTCACCCTAAATCAAATTATATCCAGGGGTTTTTTCAAGCGGACCATTACTGACCACTCGATGTTCTAGAATTAACGACCACTCTACGTTCCACAGTCTGGGTTTTAGAATAGAGGTGAATGATTAAATTCGGGACAGAAATACTATTTTGTTCGTTGGCCTGCGTATTATACTCAAAGATTCAACCATCTGAGCATAATGCGATCAATCTTTTCGAGCAGCAATGCAATCCCTGTAGATTTCTTGATTCTTACAGTCTGTCTACGAGATGTTTCAATACTACCACATCAGTCAATGTCTTTCTTTTTATAACCACGGGATTGTTCCGAAATTCTCTATTTAGCCGCATTCTGTAGTTTTCTTTGCATCCGAGATTGGCGTTTCGTTAGCCTGGAGAGATTTGGGGAATTCAGATGTATATTCTGTCTGGACGACTAGCTTAGAAGGCATAGTCTTCATAACAGACTTTGCCAACCAACGGCCGTAAAATAGATACTGAATACTTGATTGAGGAAATCGGTGTAGGTTGGTTTAGACGTCAAATATGAAATATCAAATATCAAATATGAAATCAAGAATCAAATTTATTGCAGCCGGGACATTCTCAGACGTGCTATGTCTCTTTCTTCATTAGCCAACGAAAAGTGTCCGTGTTGATGGTATCAGGGGCAGTTTGATTGAAGGTTTTCCTGCGTTGTCCTCTACACGTTGAGTGTCGTCTAGACCCCGTGTTCACTACCCTCTGAATCAGGTCGTCAGATGCAGGACCTTTTTTTTTTTTTTTTCTACTCGATCCGAGAGATCCTTCACGTTAAAGGTTCGAAACCCGGATCTGACACTAGAAGTGTAGATGAGAATTACGGCGTGGAATTGTGGCAGACCTCGAGTATGGTGTATTACCCCCTTAGTACCAGGATAGTGGATCAACGTTGAGTCTTCTCTAATAAGGTCGAAACACTACGAGGTCCCATGTACCAGCTCTTTAACATCCTCTGATGGTTGGAAATAAAAGAACATAGCGAAATTTTAGACTGTATTAAAACTGTTTAAAACCCAGCCCACAACTTGTTTATATCATGGGTGGTTTTTATGTACATCCATTTGTAGGAGAAGATATACATTCAACTGTAGAAAAAGATATACATCCATTTTTAGGAGAAGACATACATTCATGTGTAGGAGAAGATATACATCCATTTGTAGAAGAAGATATACATCAAAGTGTAGGAGAAAATATACATCCATGTGTAGGAGAAGATATACATCTATTTGTAGAAGAAGATATACATCAATTTGTAAGAGAAGATATACATCTATTTGTAGAAGATAAACATCCATTTGTAGAAGAAGAAGACATGTTACGAATGATCATAAGAAGTAAAACAATAACTAACTTACAGGAACCAACTGGAATGAAAACGAAATAGCACAAGATTATTCGTATTCACCCATTCAGTGCCTAATGGTCTATTTGGTGATAGGAATGAGAGAGATGACGATTAACAAGCAAAGTGAATAGGACAAAAACTGGTCTGGCACAATCAGGGCCTGCGTGCACTTATTTTCGCACTGGCGAAAGGCCGTGCAAGATTATGGGGCTTATGTTGACAAATATTACAAATAGTTCCCCCCCCCCCATTCTTCCTCTCTCTCTCTCTCTCTCTCTCTCTCTCTCTCTCTCTCTCTCTCTCTCTCTCTCTCTCTCCCTGCTAAATGCTGTTGCAATTACGTTTGCTTAGAGAATATTTCAAATATCATTATAACATGATAGTGATGCCTTGATTGTTCACTACACTTATGTTCAAGCATTCAGCGGAATTATTTTTTTCGCATATCCTATTTACATCGCTGTCAACAACAGCATTTTACCGCTGTTGTTGATGTCTTTGCAAGATTACGCAGAATATTTTGCATTGCTTACTGAGCGACAATCTCAGATACCCCTGTAAGTAACCAACGAAACCCGATTCCCTACCGAATCTCGCGCAGCTGTTTCCCCACACGGGGATATACGGGATTACGGAGAATATCGTTAACAGCTTCGCCAGGGAGACGGCTCAGCGGAATTGCTAGATATCTAAAAGAAAAACACTCCGACAAACAAAATTGATGGTCCTTCATTATTATTCTGATGATCATATTGTTCTTCTCTTGTATCATCATAAAGATCTTTCACATAATCTGATCACGCATGTAAGATCTGATCTTTTTCTATTATGATTTTGCCATCTTTGGTTTTTAGGCAACCTGTTGATGTGTGTGTTCTTTTGTTAGTGATGTCATTAATTCTGGTGTGCATTAATTTGGTATTCTGGGTGTTGTGTTGGTTTTCAATTTCCTTGAAATTTTCCTCAAGCCATGTCTATTTGTAGAAGATAGACATCTATTTGTAGAAGAAGAAGAAGACATGTTAAGAATGATCATTAGAAGTAAAACAATAACTAACTTACAGTAACCAACTGGAATGAAAACGAAATAACACAAGATTATTCGTATTCACCCATTCAGTGCCTAATGGTCTATTAGGTGATAGGAATGAGAGAGATGACGATTAACAAGCGAAGTGAATAGGACAAAACCTGGTCTGGCACAATCAGGGCCTGCGTGTACTTATTTTCGCACTGGCGAAAGGCCGTGCAAGCTTATGGGGCTTATGTTGACAAATTTTACAAATAGTTCTCCCCTCCCCCCATTCTTCCTCTCTCTCTCTCTCTCTCTCTCTCTCTCTCTCTCTCTCTCTCTCTCTCTCTCTCTCTCTCTCTCTCTCTGCTAAATGCTGGTGCAATTACATTTGCTTAGAGAATATTTCAAATATCATAATAACATGATAGTGATGCCTTGATTGACCACTACACTTATGTTCAAGCATTCATCGGAATTTTTTTTTCGCATATCCTATTTACATCGCTGTCAACAACAGCATTTTACCGCTGTTGTGGATGTCTTTGCAAGATTACGCAGAGTATTTTGCGTTGCTTACTGACCGACAATCTCAGGTACCCCTGTAAGTAACCAACGCGACCCGATTCCCTACCGAATCTCGCGCAGCTGATTCCCCACACGGGGATATACGGGATTACGGAGAAAATCGTTACCACCTTCGCCAGGGAGACGTCTCTGCGGAATTGCTAGATATCTAAAAGAAAAACACTCCGACAAACAAAATTGATGGTCCTTCATTATTATTCTGATGATCATATTGTTCTTCTCTTGTATCATCATAAAGATCTTTCACATAATCTGACCACGCATGTAAGATCTGATCTTTTTCTATTATGATTTTGCCATCTTTGGTTTTTAGGCAACCTGTTGATGTGTGTGTTCTTTTGTTAGTGATGTCATTAATTCTGGTGTGCATTAATTTCGTATTCTGGGTGTTGTGTTGGTTTTCAATTTCCTTGAAATTTTCCTCAAGCCATGTTTCTTTTGCCTCTTTGCATAGCTTATAATTTTCATGTGAATCTCTTCGTATATTTCCTTGTTATTTTTGTTATTTCTTTTTATTTTCATGAGTTTTAAGATGTTTTTCATCATCCATTTCTTGCGTCCTATTATCTTTATTTTTGGGATTATCATTGTTGTTAGTGCAGCTTCTTGACTGATTTCTTTTATATTTCCAATTGGTCACTGACGTCTTGAAATAATATTTCCATATCGGACAATGCATCGAATCTGTTCTTTACCTCTACGTTGAATTTATCTTTTATCTCCTCACTTTTCAGTGCCTGTAGATAAAATTTTGCGTTTCTTTTTGTATATTTGACTTTGTTTAAGTTTATATGTAAATTCTTCTTCTTCTTCTTCAGCGTTCCGAGCCATTGAGGTTCTTTGCTGCAGATACAATCCGTCTCCATTCGTCTCTCTGGTTGACCTTCTCTTGCCAGTTGTTGATTCCAAGTGCTTGTAGGTCTGTGTATATATATATATATATATATATATATATATATATATATATATATATATATATATATATATATATATATATATATATATATATATATATATATATTATCTCTCCACCGTCTTCTTGGTCTACCTTATATGTAAATTGCCTAAGATTAATCTATGGGTGCAGTAGCAGTCTGTGCTTGGTAGGGGGACACAAACATCTAATATATATACAAGGGAAATTACTAGAATTTAAAAATAAAAATGGTATACCTAAGTATAATGCCAATAACTAATAATAAAATCTTTTATTTTTTATTGAGAATTAAAATGAACAGTATTTCAGTAATTTTTTGCAATTGTAAGAGAAAGCTATTAAAATGCGTATACAACATTTGTTTAATCTTTATTTAATTACATTTTATGAGCCACTTTTTCAATTGTATGTTTATGTTTAATTTTTAAAACTGTACTTTTAATGATAGCAGCTGGGTTAATACTATCACATTTCCCCTTTGTGGGGAACCAACATTTTTTTACTGGCCTCTTAAGGCCACCCACAATTTAAGAACAATTTACTTACATTAACGGAGAAAGACCTCGGAAGTCTATGGGATTTATGTTGATAAATATGTTTAGAGGAAATGTCATTTATGTTTGTAAATTTCATTCAATTTGAACAAATAGTCTCTCTCTCTCTCTCTCTCTCTCTCTCTCTCTCTCTCTCTCTCTCTCTCTCTCTCTCTCTCTCTCACCCAAATGCTGGTGCAATTACGTTTGCTTAGAGAATATTTAAAATATAATAGCATGATAGTAATGCCTTGATGGGTGCCTCCTTCCCTCCACTAGCCTACGGGACAACCTTGGGCAAGGTGGAGTACCCGTTTAGCCCCCCGATCAGGGTTACGTGAAGCCATGTGTGCAGGTGGTGGATGAAGTTGAAGAGCAGCCGACAGATAGTTGTAGGTTATGGTCTTCAGTTTCACGACGGTAGGCAGAGGATCTCTTTTTTGGGAGACATTGGCTACGGTCATCGACCAGTATGGTCACTGCTAGGGAGGAAAGCAATGACAAACTACCTTCTTTAAAGATGCCAAGAATATTATGTACTGCAGTCTTATCGATAATGAGAGAAACAGCGTAAATGGGTGCTCCATAGGAGCAGTCTTGCTCGGTAGGGGTAGTCATGTGCACCAGGTAATTCCAGTCCGTCATCAGGCGACTGGGTGCAAAAGAATACCAACATTGAAAGTAGGAACCTGGAATGTAAGAACTGTGAGTGGGGATGGGAAATTTGATAACATTAAGAATGAAATGAGAAGATTAAATATTAACCTGTTAGGTGTATGTGAGACCAGATGGACAGGAATGGGCATTATGACATCTGAGGAATATAGAATAATCTATTCTGGTGGAGAGAAACAACAGCGAGGAGTAGCAATTATAATGGATACAGAGAGAGCAAAATCGATCAAAGGATATTGGACTGTATCAGACAGAGTGTTACTGGTAAAGTTGAGTGGAAGACCTTTTAATGTCAACGTCATACAAGTTTATGTACCTGTCACGGGATACTGCAAGTTTAGTGATTCCCTGATAACTTACATATAAAAGTAATTGCAATATATGAGAATGAAAAAATTATGGACCGTGAGTCAGAATAAAAACTCGAGCCTTCAGTCTTGAGCGAGGACAAAGTGTAGGTTATTGACCGAATGGTATCGGGGACAAATACAGTTGTGACCAGGGGTCATTGACTGCCGATCTTATCGGACAAGCAACGGAGACGCGGAGACATCTGGTTGGGGAACACGAAGACGTGGATCAAAGCGTTAAAACTGATTGATGTACGAGAGTTTGGGTACGCGGAGAAAAACGGGACGGAGCGGCAACGAACGAATATGTGATTTCACAGACTTTTGATGTGGAGGAAACGGCAAATTAGATTGTTGATGTAGTGACATCAAAAGAGAACGGAGAATTAGACCCAGGTGTATATATAGTTGGAAACTTGTTTTTGTGGGGAGTGTGCGACCAAACTGGACGGAGAATGGAACTATGTGTCCTTTATTAGTAGAGAAATATACGTCCCTTATTGTTTAAAGGCGATGGGATATTATTGCCTGTGTGCTGGTGTATTTCAATTCATGGATTAACATAGATTATATAAGGTAATCTAGCCTTAGTTTAATAGTCTAGCACAGGGAACTAGGTGTCTGTGCTGGCTGTTACCATTTCCTTCTGTTAGCGAATAGTTTAGACTTTAGTGAACTCATCTGTCTTATGTCAGAGTATCTTTCGGAAGCGTCTGAGTACGGCTGGAGAAAGACTCTCACATAAGAATTAGTCTGAAGCAGACTCATATCACCTGGTAATATATCTCCCACGGGTTCTACTAAAACTCCTGACATACTCAGAGAAGATAAGAACGTTACTTCACTTGTGCAGAGATACAGCACCGCACCTTAAGAAATAAGATTATAGAACGGTACTTCACTGGTGCAAAGATAATCAATCACATATAGGAGAACTCTGTAATTCAAAAGTATCCAGGTTAAGAAAGCGATGTAAAGGACGTTAAGTCTATAACGGCAAAGTGACATACGTTAAATATAGGTGACTGGTTTACTCATATAAAAGAACCAGGGAGAACTTAAGAACAGTGTCCCGGCCTACCACATTGCCAATTAACTATCTGTAGACAGTGGTGATGTGTTTTCCGTGTTGGATTTTACTATCTTCCAAGAAAGGGAAATATGCTGAATTCAAACTTATCATAATGACAGAATTTTATAGTGATCAAACGGTGAACAGTTGTTCAATATTGGATTACGTCCAGACTCAAGCGGAACGGAGCATCCAGGGTGAGAGCTGTCCATATATGTGTGATGTCTTGTTGCATGGCCGTATGCAGATGAGAGATGCGATACGGAGCATAGACATTCAGAGTCCTATCTTGCACTCACAATAGAAGACACTATAAATTACATATACACATTCAATACATACCACTAACATAGTTTTCAGCAATAAATATTTTATTAATTGTTGGAGGAAACTGTTGTCAGGGTATGTTATGAAGGAATAAGAGAGAGAGAGAGAGAGAGAGAGAGAGAGAGAGAGAGAGAGAGAGAGAGAGAGAATAGAAGACAGAACGGAGGAGTGTAGACATAAGTCTGTCAATAATTCCCAAGTATAAGGATCTTAAAGGTGTGCTTGTTGATTCCACGTTCCTCCCGGGACGACAAGCGACAGCACCAACAGCAGACAGTAGTGATGACAGCATTGATGAATTTTATAGTGATTTAGAGAAAGCCTTCAAGAAATGCAAGAATTCTGAAGTAACTATCATAATGGGTGACTTGAATGCCAAAGTTGGAAATCAACAGGACGGGTGCATAGTGGGCAAGTATGGATTAGTGCAGGGGTGGGCAAACTGTTTGTGCGTAGGGCCGCATTGACAAATGTAAAGCAATTGGCGGGCCGCATGTGTGTATATATATATATATATATATATATATATATATATATATATATATATATATATATATATATATATATATATATATATATATAAGACGATGTATGTATGTATGTAGGGATGTATTTGATGCGTTCGATAACGGTCCATCCGATTGAGATGAAATTTTCTACATGTATTCTTTTCATTCCCATGCAGCCAACTGTCATAGTTTGTTAGTGTACAATCAGCTATTTACTTACTAAAATTTAATATTTAAATTTACAATATCATTTATATATAGCGAGGGGACTTAACTTAAGAAAAGTTATTTCAAGGGGCATAACTTTTAATAGCATTGCTATGTATTTTATATATAGATTGTTGCATTGTTTTCACAGATTTATAAACTCTTTGTCTACAGATATTTACAGGCATATGAGTTATAATAAATAATGATATAATCTTTAAGGCATTTTCAAGGTTTTCATAAAAATAATGCATCTATTTCAATAGTGAAAATTTTCTAACTCATCTTTTTATGTTTAAAGAAGTTATCTACAGTCATGTAGGTGATTAAAAACAGTTATCATTAAAAATAATGGATGGTGTGTGGAAGGACATTCTGAAGTTAATGTTGTTTTGTTATATGAATTAAATCAGATGCTCCCCACCAGAGGCTGGGCGAAGCCGGGCCGGGTCAGACAGACAGACAGACAGACAGACAGACAGACAGACAGGCAGGCAGGCAGGCAGGCAGGCAGGCAGACAGACAGACAGACAGACAGACAGACAGACAGACAGACAGACAGACAGACAGAGAGTCGGGAACGAGAACTTATATGACTACTTATACGAATTAAATGAGATGCTCCCCACCAGGGCCTGGGCGAAGTCGGGCCGGGTCGGACAGACAGACAGATCCCAGTCAGGGACTGGGCGAAGCCGAGCCCGGTCAGCTAGTATTGTATGAAATGTCCATTTTGCTTACAGCAACCTATCACAATAAGTAATTATTAATTATTTATAGGTTATTAAGCAGTATAAATATATAATGATTGCAATGTTATTTTACTTATATACTTATACATTATATTTGACAACATGGACAAAATCTTTTACTAATTTGTTAACAAGATTTTACAACATGTTATTATAACAAATATTCTTTATTATCTATCAATGGCTTTAATTTAGACACACACCGACTACACTGTCACTATAATTGTTGATTTCTAATGAGATGTATGTAAATGCTTGCACTTGTTGACAATATTCTTAAAATCTGGAGCAAGTTTACTTGTTGAAATTCGCATGACAGCATGCAAGTTGCAGTCCGACAATAAAGACCTACTCTTAGATTTGTTGATCTTCAAGGAAGAGAATGCTTGTTTGCAAATGTATGTTGATCCAAACAATGATAAAACTTTAGCTGCAAAGTTTTTCAAGTTGGGAAATGATTCTTGTGATAAAGATCCATAGAAATCCAGCACACCATCTGACTTGAATTTCTCTTTCAGGTCATGATCTGCTTCTAAGTCAAGCAGCTCCAACTGTATATCCTCTGTGGCTTCTTCTTCTTCTTTCGTTCGCCTAAATTATGTTTATAACTGCAATGTTGTCTCTTGTATGAATCTAACAGTCTTTTTTAGTTCATTCAGCGGTCCCTAGAGTTTATCTTCCACTGTTGTCTCTCTAGGCCAGAAGGTTCGCCTGGATATGTTGTAGTTTGGGCAATCCTGGAGTATGTTCTCTGCTGTCTGCGACGCCAAACCACATGTGCACATGGCTGAGTCACCAATCTTGAATTTTGTATACATGTGGTTGCGTAATCTATTGTGTCCTGTTCTGAGGCGCAGAAGAATGACCTGTTCTGGTCTGTCCATAACATGGTAGTCGTCTTGAGTAAGGTTTGGTGGCCTTCTAACTGATTTGATCATTCTTTTCTTTTGGTGGTATGTAATGGGCACATCAGGTTATTCTTCTTTTGCTCCTTCTTTAGCCAATCGATCAGCTCTGTCGTTTCCGGGGACTCCACAGTGGGATGGTATCCACTGTATGGTGATCTTACGCTGACTGCTAAGTTCAGAAAGTAGTGTCCTCAGAACTGGCAATTTCCCAGACAGGAGCGCCTCTATTACGGATTTTGCATCTGTCAATATCACCACAGGTTGTGTACCATGGCTGGTATTTTGTAATTTCTCTGTGGCTATCTTGATTGCCTCAATTTCAGCATCATAATTATGGCAGTACTTTCCTGTTGGAATTCTGGCCGTGTCTCTAGTATTATTTGGGTATTCTATATACACTCCCGCTCCTCCATTTCGAACAGCATTTTGTGCTGACCCATCTGTGTAGACTCGGATCCAGAGGTCCTGTGAGTATTCGTCATCAAGGAAGCTGAGAGTGGCTGTTCTGCGCTGTACACTGTTCTGTTCTTCCTTGTCAAATATTCCTCTCACTTTTGACTGGATTTGTAGTGATATTCTATGTTCATCTTTCCACGGGGTTCGCTCTGGAATAGTTGTCAGGGGGATATCAACTGTGGGAAGATCGATGGTTTCTCTGCAGAGTTGTTTGGCCTGGTGGATGAAACTACTTCTTTTCAACCGCCCCATAGCTAAGTTTTCAAATCTGTTCTTCATAGGGTGGCCTGGCAAGCTGAGAAACTTTTCTGCTTGTATTAGTGTTTTTGTATCTCTGCGTTCTCTAAAGCTTGTGTCCTCCCCATTTTCTCCATTGCTACTATAGGGGTTGATTTCATCCCTCCTGTGATGACTCTAAGAGCTTGATTTTGCACCTTGTCCAGCTCCTGCAATGTAGTTTTTGATGCTGAACACCACGCAGTTGACCCGTATTCCAAGTGTGGTCGTCTGCTCTGTTGATAAACTTTGCTAAGTATTTTCCCACTGGCTCCCCAAGTGGTTCCAGTTAGCTTTCTCAGGATGGCAATTTTCCTTCTGGCTTTTGCTACTGCTTTTTTATGTGTTTTCTCCATGTCAGCTTGTCGTCGAATGTTACACCAAGGTATGTTGGTTCCTTATCTTCTCTTAGGGGTGTTCCATTTATCTGAATGAAATCCCTATCCAAGAGTTTGCCGACAGTCTCTAGAAATTATGGCTCGTTACAAGAATGTCTAAAGGGATGGTCCCGATAGAAGAGACTGGGATTCACTTGGTAGACAAAGGCAGAAGGTGAAGAACACTCGTGTATGTAGGAAGCCCTAACACGAATGCCTAGTTTATCTGTCGGTGATCCTTCGTCAATTGATGGAGCCCCCTGTTTTAAATACTTTCACGCACTCACGCGCACACCTTGCGTTCAAAATGATCACGAGTGGAGTACGTTGGTGAAAGTATAAAACAATAATACTCTTTAATAATAAAAGAGAAAATGAAAATTGTGGTTCAACTGGTGAACTATGATAGTTACATTTATGTTACAGGTACAAAAATAAAATAGTTTTCTGATGCTTAGACAGATAGCATGTCATCATTCACACCATCCAGACAGTGATACACTCAGAACACATGTAGACACAGAGTCACCTGAGATAATCTGATCTCTGTTAGGAATAGTGCTGGCTTTCGGTTGTATTATGTCTTGGAGTCGACCCTGGCATTCGACAGGTGTACGATGCTCCTCCGGATTCCAGGTTCCGTCTCCACTAATTGGTGGCTCAAAGTTTCGGTAACCGGACCGGTTAGGTGTCAGCAGTATCAGCAGCGAGGCTCCTTAAATCAAAGAAACAGTTGCAGACTCCTTAGTGTCTTGACAATAACAATGTGTCTGAGTGTTGGTGTTGTGTGTCTGTTGTGTATGTGTCAGATGCAGAACAGGAATAAAACAATTCCTCTCTGCTATTCTGTATCAAAAGCAAAGGCCAATAGTTCTTATCAGCTTGGCTATACCTTGTATGACATGATGATACAAGGTGAAAAAGGGTCCAGAAGTGGACACATTCTAAGACCACATGGTCCATTGGAATAGAACATGTAGACAAATCTTTGTTTGAAAAAAACATTACAAAATGTACATGGTTGTAAAACTTGAAGTGACTCATATGCAATAATTACTGGTGTATTCCTTAACACCATGGTGAGGAAGTCCTGGGCAGCCAGGATGTTTCCCTAGATAGCTAAGGAAGGGCCAACAATAATTCAACCTAATCCCACATCAGTCATTAGGCATACAGCAATCAAGTGTCGCCATGAAGTCGTGAGGTATACCCCACAGAATATACGAGCTAAAAGATAAGAAGAAGGCCAGCAGGCAAGCAAGGGGGCTGAGATATTCCAGGCATTGGGCTTTAGGATGTCTCAGTTATCCCTTGTTGAGTTATTTACTCCCCAAATTCTGATTCCTCACCACATGGTATTTGCTTTGAACTTATGACCGTCAGTGTCATGTAGTTCGGCATGGCGGTGAATCAGGGGTAAGCAAATTTATGTTTGAATATATATCGCCTAGTAACATTGCTGGCATGTGAGAATCATGTTCCACATGTCTCTTCTACTTCTGCCCACATGGCAAAATCATGTTATCATATTTTCAACAAAATATACATGTAAATACATTCACAAAATGCATATGAAAATAATCAGTAAGGTTCATACATTATATCTATATATATTTTTATCTATAAATATATCTAGGCCTCACATGTTTTCTCTCAATGTCTCCCCTTTCAACTACCACGTTTCATAAATATACATGGTCAGGAAAGTTTTGGGTTTTCCCAATATCAGAATATAAATGTGTACACACTTCTTACTATAATCATAATTATTATGTTACTACACTCACCCCCAGTCTTATTGCAGCACTTAAGATAGGTTTTGGTATAATCTACCAAGGATGCAATTGGATATGGCAGCTCACTTCATATAAGGTCTGCTTAGCACAGCAGCTATGGTCGTTGTGTACCGGACGGAAGTTGTTAGTCACAATTTCCGGTGCAGCCGTACTAATAGCATATCGCTGTTTTCCCGTTGCTAGGGAGTGACGGACCTATATCCCCAGTCATTAGACTTGATATTAATAAGGGTTGAAGACAGGGGATTTCCCTTGTGACATCATTTGAATAGATGACGTGAAAATACACGCTGTCCCCAATGCACTGTGTAGTTTTAGTGCAGAAAATGTCTGTGTAGTCATTCTGACGTCATTATTAGTAATTTAGCTGCGTACTGAATCCAGAATGTAAATTATGAATTCCCCTAACGTAGTAGTGGTGGTGTTTGCATAGTGATCTAGACTCATCCCGTCACATATGCCGTCCCTAGAGAAAAGTACGGCTCAGCGAACTTTTAGGGTGGATGGGCCTAGATCGACTATGCATTCTCACCAGATTATATCTGAACCAATTGTTCCCCTCTAGAGAAGGATCTATTAGACTTCTTTCGACTCCGGGGCTGGCTTGGTACTTTGGTATGACCTGGCATTTCTCCAGATAAGTTTAGTGAGGATCCAGTCAGAGGTTGGTATGGAAAGCTAAGGGGTTCTTCCCTCCTCCCTACTTTCTGAACAACATTTAGAGCTACCAGATGTACTGGTCGTTCTTTTGCTCTGTCATAATATTTGCGGAGCAATTTAATGTGGTAGATTTTCATCTTACCTTTCATGAAGATTTTATATTTGGTGTTGGACACTTTCTCCATTATGGGGAATGGTCCTTGCCACTCAGTCTCCTTATTAGTCCCACTAGATCTTAAGAGTAACACTTTGTCCCCTACCGCTAGCGAACGTTTTGAGGAAAAACATTTCCCTCTCTGGAGAGTCTTCCTATCACTAGGAAGTTGGTTACAGCCAGGTGTTAGAGTTGGGACTTGGGTCAGTGCACTCCCTACTATCATGGGAGTGGATGGTTCCCCTAAATAGACATATTTACTTCCCAGTATCATGTCATAGATAGGATCAGTCATCACTGCTGCCGATATAGTTCCCTTTACAAATCTAGAGTTAACTAACACTTGGGCTATTGGTAAAGTTAGGGTAGGCGAACTTCTTGTCGCACCCATAACTTCAACCATGTTTTGCGTCAACTGACCAGGTTTTACTAAGTGTGATGCTATTATGGCATCATACGTTAAACCCGTATCATGCAGACACTCGACCACCTGTCCATTGACATTGATCTTCTCTACCACTCGATGTCCTCTCATTTCGGGAGGCGGTGGTAGTGTAGTGGTTTTCTTCCCTATCGAGAAGCAAGCCGCAATCTGGGGTTTTGCTCTGCGCTTGCAGTCTGCCGTACTGTGGGAATTATTATGACAATTCGTGCAGTATGGTTTTCTAGCCCCAGATGTGGTTTGTGTTTTATTATGCTGCTGCTGAGGTTGCCTCTGGTCTGCTGGTATATTGCTAAGGGTTTGTCCCTGATTGGTTGGAGGTGGGTTATGTTGAGGTTGGGGAGGTTGCGTTGGGACTGAGTCCCCATGGGCAGTCAGATATCTTTCAGCCAAGACTATCATTTCCTCCAGTGTTTGTGCCCCTTGTTCAACGATGAAAGTTTCCATCGGCTTCGACATACAGTTCCTCAGCTGCTCACACAAAACCATCTCCCGCAAGCCCGCATAGGAGTGTTCATACTCTCCCAAGGTCTCCCATTTACAGAGATAACTCTGCAGACGAGCGGACAATTGTGAGAATGACTCACCCCTCAGACGTCTTGCGGTTCGGAATTTCCGCTGATAAGCAGCTGAGGTTAACTCATATCTCTTCAATAAAGCCGATTTCAAACTTTCATAAGAATGTTCATGGCCTGGAGGTAGTCCCTGAAAGACTACATACGCTTGTCCCCTCAGTGCCTGAGAAAGCTTCAAGTTCCAGTGTTCCCTAGCCAACCCAAATGACTCAGCTAATTTCTCGAATTTCTGAAGGTAACTATCCAATTGTTCCTGAGTTTCCTCGAACGGCATCAAAGGAAAACTCATAGGACCCACATGAGAAGTCGAATGTAGCTGGGTTTCAATGCTGGGTGCCGGGGAGCTGGCGTTAGAACAGGTTGCTGATAGAGCTTGGTTTTCTAGCTCTTTCATCCTAAACTCATGCTGTCGGATTTTTTCGTTTTCCTGTAACTGCCTAAGTTCTTTCTCAGCCTCGGCCTCGATTTTCTTAAGCTCTGTCTCTGCTTCCAGTTTCTTAAGCTCGAGTTCATGCCTACGTATTTTATCTTCCCTGTCTTCTTTCCTTAACTCCCTCTCCATATCATGGACATATTTGGCTGCTTCGGGCTCCGATAACCCCATAGCTACCGCTGCTGCGTGCAAATCTGCTGATGAACTCATGACTGAGTTTTGACTGAGAGGGTGAGTGATCAGTGGGCTACAATTTCTATATCAATATTATACTACTTCCCAATTCAAGTTATACTAATACAATTGCAATAATTTACAAATCTTATTAGTACATACACAAAAATGGTTAGTACAAACAATGATACAAACACACTTTCACTCTCTCAATCGAATGGAAACAACTAATTACAGAGTTTCCTAAACTACTCTACCCTTTACTGAGATGAGAAAAAAATTTTTATTTTTTTTTACCAAGTAACACAATTTATTAGAAATATTTCTAATTAGCTGGGTAGATCCCGGACCGAGACCACAGTTGTCACCGACCGTTAGGGTGTTTCTATTGAAACAGACAGAAATCCCTATCCAAGAGTTTGCCGACAGTCTCTAGAAATTATGGCTCGTTACAAGAATGTCTAAAGGGATGGTCCCGATAGAAGAGACTGGGATTCACTTGGTAGACAAAGGCAGAAGGTGAAGAACACTCGTGTATGTAGGAAGCCCTAACACGAATGCCTAGTTTATCTGTCGGTGATCCTTCGTCAATTGATGGAGCCCCCTGTTTTAAATACTTTCACGCACTCACGCGCACACCTTGCGTTCAAAATGATCACGAGTGGAGTACGTTGGTGAAAGTATAAAACAATAATACTCTTTAATAATAAAAGAGAAAATGAAAATTGTGGTTCAACTGGTGAACTATGATAGTTACATTTATGTTACAGGTACAAAAATAAAATAGTTTTCTGATGCTTAGACAGATAGCATGTCATCATTCACACCATCCAGACAGTGATACACTCAGAACACATGTAGACACAGAGTCACCTGAGATAATCTGATCTCTGTTAGGAATAGTGCTGGCTTTCGGTTGTATTATGTCTTGGAGTCGACCCTGGCATTCGACAGGTGTACGATGCTCCTCCGGATTCCAGGTTCCGTCTCCACTAATTGGTGGCTCAAAGTTTCGGTAACCGGACCGGTTAGGTGTCAGCAGTATCAGCAGCGAGGCTCCTTAAATCAAAGAAACAGTTGCAGACTCCTTAGTGTCTTGACAATAACAATGTGTCTGAGTGTTGGTTTTGTGTGTCTGTTGTGTATGTGTCAGATGCAGAACAGGAATAAAACAATTCCTCTCTGCTATTCTGTATCAAAAGCAAAGGCCGATAGTTCTTATCAGCTTGGCTATACCTTGTATGACATGATGATACAAGGTGAAAAAGGGTCCAGAAGTGGACACATTCTAAGACCACATGGTCCATTGGAATAGAACATGTAGACAAATCTTTGTTTGAAAAAAACATTACAAAATGTACATGGTTGTAAAACTTGAAGTGACTCATATGCAATAATTACTGGTGTATTCCTTAACACCATGGTGAGGAAGTCCTGGGCAGCCAGGATGTTTCCCTAGATAGCTAAGGAAGGGCCAACAATAATTCAACCTAATCCCACATCAGTCATTAGGCATACAGCAATCAAGTGTCGCCATGAAGTCGTGAGGTATACCCCACAGAATATACGAGCTAAAAGATAAGAAGAAGGCCAGCAGGCAAGCAAGGGGGCTGAGATATTCCAGGCATTGGGCTTTAGGATGTCTCAGTTATCCCTTGTTGAGTTATTTACTCCCCAAATTCTGATTCCTCACCACATGGTATTTGCTTTGAACTTATGACCGTCAGTGTCATGTAGTTCGGCATGGCGGTGAATCAGGGGTAAGCAAATTTATGTTTGAATATATATCGCCTAGTAACATTGCTGGCATGTGAGAATCATGTTCCACATGTCTCTTCTACTTCTGCCCACATGGCAAAATCATGTTATCATATTTTCAACAAAATATACATGTAAATACATTCACAAAATGCATATGAAAATAATCAGTAAGGTTCATACATTATATCTATATATATTTTTATCTATAAATATATCTAGGCCTCACATGTTTTCTCTCAATGTCTCCCCTTTCAACTACCACGTTTCATAAATATACATGGTCAGGAAAGTTTTGGGTTTTCCCAATATCAGAATATAAATGTGTACACACTTCTTACTATAATCATAATTATTATGTTACTACACTCACCCCCAGTCTTATTGCAGCACTTAAGATAGGTTTTGGTATAATCTACCAAGGATGCAATTGGATATGGCAGCTCACTTCATATAAGGTCTGCTTAGCACAGCAGCTATGGTCGTTGTGTACCGGACGGAAGTTGTTAGTCACAATTTCCGGTGCAGCCGTACTAATAGCATATCGCTGTTTTCCCGTTGCTAGGGAGTGACGGACCTATATCCCCAGTCATTAGACTTGATATTAATAAGGGTTGAAGACAGGGGATTTCCCTTGTGACATCATTTGAATAGATGACGTGAAAATACACGCTGTCCCCAATGCACTGTGTAGTTTTAGTGCAGAAAATGTCTGTGTAGTCATTCTGACGTCATTATTAGTAATTTAGCTGCGTACTGAATCCAGAATGTAAATTATGAATTCCCCTAACGTAGTAGTGGTGGTGTTTGCATAGTGATCTAGACTCATCCCGTCACAGGGGTGTTCCATTTATCTGGATGGTCCCTGCCTTTTGTTTCGGAGAAAGGGTAAATAGAGTGGTGCTGCACTTGTCAGTGTTTATGCTGATACACCATCTATCCGCCCATGCAACAAATGTATCTACAGCTCTTTGTAGCAATATGGTGGCCACTGATGCATGTTCATTTGCGCTCCACAAAACCAGGTCATCAGCGTACATTGCCGCTTTAATTCCATTGGGTAGATTAGCAACAAGATCATTGATGAAGATTAGAAAAAGTGTTGGGGACAGGACTCCGCCCTGGGGAACACCGTGACGCAATAGTACTTTCTTGCTCTTGAGACCGTCTATCTGTACTCGGGCTCTTCTGTTGTGCAAGTATGCTTTTACCCATTTGTACATTCTTCCATTGACTTTACAATTTCTCAGTTTCTTCATCAGACCTTCTTTCCAGACTTTGTCAAAGGCTTTCTTCAGATCTATCCAAGCCGCAAGTACCAGTTTCTTCTCTTGGAATGCATCCTCAACTTCTTGAGAGAGGTAGGTTGTCTGATCTTCCGTAGAGTAGCACTGCCTAAAGGCAGCCTGTTGTGGCACAAGGATGTTTTCACTTTCAATGTACCACTGTAGTCTGTGATTGATGACGCGTTCCATTGTTTTGCAGAGACAACTGGTGAGGCTAATGGGTCTGTAGCTGGAGGCAATGGAACTGTCTTTCCCAGATTTTAGGAGTGGTATCATGATTGCTTCTCTCCAGACTTGTGGAACACTGCCTAAGGTCCATGTATTATTAAAGATCTGTAGCAGCTTTGCTTTGGCCTCTGTTCCTAGGTTCCTGATCATTTCATTGGAGATACCATCAGCTCCTGGTGATTTTCTCATTTTCAGTTTTGAAATGGCTAGCTCCAGTTCACTGAATGTGATAGGTGTCTCCATAACCTCATGTACAACTTCCTTCTGTCCTGAATTTTGCCATTTCTCTCGAATCTCCTGTTGTTTCTCTGGACTAATTTCAATATTGTTATCTTGTGCGAATGAGTCCGCAAAATGGTCAGCTGCCTGCTTTCCTGTTGAGGTGTTTCCGTCTTTATGTAGCGCAATTTTTGAGTTTCTCCCTGTGCCCTCATCGTTAAGCTGTTTTATTAGCCTCCATAACTTTCTTGTATCTTTTTCAAAGTTCAGTGACTCTGATTTCTCCTGCCAGCTTTTCCGTCTAGCCTGCAGTTGGGCCCTTTGAAATTTGACTTTTGCGTGCTGATATTTATTGTGGTGCTCTTGGCTGGGATTGGCCTCTGCTTGTTTTCTACATATATCCACATCATTATGCAACTGTTCCAGTTCACTATTCCAGTAGGGTTTATAATGTTTACGGGCTCCTCTTGGTATTGTTTCGCGTGCTGCCTGTAGTATGCATTTCCCAAACTCTTCAACTACTTTATTTATGTCCTTCTCAGTGTTCAGGTTTCTAACCAGTGTGCTAGTGCGATGCTTGTACATTGCCCAGTCTGCTTTCTTGTAGTTCCACCTCGAGATGGTGCTGCTTTCACTTACAAGCTCATTTTCTACAGTTAGAAAGACTGTCCGATGGTGACTGCCACCAAGTTGTTTCCCAACAATTCGTGTAATGTTCCAGTCCAGGTCTGGTGAATGAAACGCCAGGTCAGGTGTAGTTGTAGAGTGCCATGATCTCGAATAGAAGGTATGTGGGTCAGACGGCTTGTTAATCAGGATGAATCTATTCTCATCCTGCCAATCTTCCAATCTCTCTCCTCTCTGGTCCATGTGATCATAGCCCCAGCTCTGCGAATGGCTGTTGAAGTCGCCACACACAATCATTTTTCCTTTTAATGGTAGTGTGTCCAGTGCCTGTGGGCGGTCATTTGGACAGTAGTAATTGATCAGGTGAAAGTCTGTATTGTCTGTCTTAAGTTTAAGTGCCTGATACTCAGCCCCTTCCATGTGAACTTCAATTTGGGAAGCAGGAATGTTGTTTTTGACAAGAGTCAGTATCCCACCCTTTCTCCTGTCCTTTCGGTCAGATCGGTAACACTGGTAGCCTCTGATTTTGAAGGCTATATTTTCGTTCAGGTGAGTTTCTTGCAAGCAACATACACTTACATTTTCATTGGCCAAGATGTTTTCTAGTTCTATTCTTTTTTTGGTGATACCCTCTGCATTCCAGTGCATTATTTTAAGACTTTGTTTGGTACGGCCAAACGGTCTATTTTCAGGCCCTCTGGCTCCGCTGGACATCTGAGAAGGACCTCCCTTATTTGTGGTTAGACCCTTACGAGGCATAAAGCCCGGCACTGTACCTGTCTGTGGGACCAGAGCAGGGCGAGCACCATAACATGTAGCAGTTGTCGACATAATTCACGGCATTATTGCGTGGCAGCCTGATTTCTGTGGTGCGCCTCCTGGCTGGCTGCCTCCGTCTTCAGCACCTATCCTTTGCAAGAGTAGACTATGGTCTTACTCGACACACGAGCACATAGTGCTGTTCCTCCGGTCTGTTATTTATAGATACAACCAAAATAATGACTTCACCGCCAGTGTACAACAGCTTTAGCCACTGCGTTTGAGAGTACCCCAGAAGCTGTATCAGCTTCTGCACTGAAAGGGGAACTGAGAATATTGAACTGTGGCTTTACGTTCTTGAAATCGTGGAATCTCCATTCAAATTCTTCAATCAGTGCATCTAATTGGGCTTTGTACTTTTCAGTCATTTCACCAGAAATGATTTCTTGTTTCAGCAAAGGGAAGTGACAAAATCTTTTTCACTTGCTTGTCTGGAGTACAATGAGAGTTTTGCCTGAAATGATTTTACATGTACATATAATTCATGTGCGAACACACCATTGCCCTAAAGTTTGTCAATTCAGTTCAGTTAACGTTTCCATAATTTCAATGGCAAACATAAAGTCTAACTTCCACTCTTTATTGACAATATTAGTATTAAAGTCACATTCAATGCCCCTCATCTCTAGGAACATCACTATTTCTTCTCTGAGTTCCCACACTCACCTCAACACCTTGCCGAGACTCAGCCATCGAACACTGGTGTGGTACGGGACATCGGATTGTTCAGTTTCCAAATCGTCAAGTAATGCCTTGAACTGTATGTATTAAGTCCTCTTGATCTGATGAGGTTGATGACACTGACAGCTGGGCTTGATATTCAAAACAGTTTTTCACAGACTTTCTTGATGAATCACACTGTGAAGTGGTAATAATGTGTGGTCTGGATATTCTGCTTTAATCTTATCACTTACCAACTTTACCAGACCTACATTTTTTCCAGTCAAAGCACGAGTTCCGTCAGTTGTAACACTTACCATCTTGTTCGGAACTAACCCAGTTCTTTCAATACAGTTAGTAAAAGCATTGAATATATCATGGCCTGTGGTTGTGTCTTTGAGTGACTCAACACTCAATAACTCTTCAGTGAGTTTGAAAGAAGTGTTTATTCCACGTATACATATCAATAATTGGGCAGTATCATGTACATCGGTACTCTAGTTAGTTAGTTAGTCAACAGATCATCCTCATTGCACATCGAACCATTCAGTCCATAAGTGTTCGGATCCCCTCCTCAACAAATCCCGCAGCGTGTAGCGGCTAACGACACCAGTTCTGTGTTGGTTTATCAGTCTTCTTTGACTTCCTGCGTAGTGTTCTTGTTTGGCCACCCCTCTTTTAATTTGTTGTTCTCGCAGTCTGGCCATTGTTTTAGATTCACAGTCATCACTTGGTTCTCGCAAAAGTCTTACTTCTCGTAGAGCATTCCGAATGTCAGCCTGGTCCATGGCGCGTCAGCCCTCCATTGTAGCGTTACCTGCTAGCTTGTCAGCCCACTCATTCCCTTGTACTCATGCATGCCCTGGCACGAAGATGAAACTAATCTTTGCCAGCCGAGACCGCTGCAGAGACAGCAACCATTCTCTTCGGATCCCCTCCCCTCATCTCTATCCTTTGGAGCATGTTCATTGAGTCGCTAAAGAAACATGACCTAGTGAAGCAATGAAATATGTCGGCTACCGCTAAATGTTACGGTGCTCGCCCTACTTTGGACCCCTAGGCAGGTGCAGTACCGGGCCATATGCCTCGAAAGAGTCCAACCACAACTACTGGAGGTCCTTCTCAGATGTCCTGTGGAGCCAAGGGACCTGAGAATAGAGCTTCTGGCCATAACTCTCATCCAATGCAAGAGACTACCACAAACATTGTTTACTTGCATCTTGAAGTTTATGCATAACATTGTCACTTATCTTATCAACACGTCTGACCACAGTTCTCCTGGATAAATTAATGTTGTCAGATCTGTATATTTTTTTTTTCTGGACACATAATGTTTGCTGTATCTAGCAAACATTCCTTGATGAACTCGCCATCAGAAAATGGCTTGTTCTGTTTTACAATTCTGTGTGACAGCACAAGACTAGCTTCAGTTGCAGCATCTTAAATTAAAGACTGTTCAGTGAAAACACTTTGCTGTTTCTCAAAAAATTTTCACCAACTCAAGGCATTTCCTTTCCCTCCCTTCGGTTTGTAAATTGTATCCGAAATCGGAATATTTTGTTTGATAATGTCTTTTTAAATTGTACTCCTTGAAGACAGCAACTGACTCACGACACAGCAATCAAACTGATTTGCTACCAACTTTTATAAAACAGTACTTAGTTGTCCATTCATAATTAAAAATACGGCATTCATCTTCAATCTTACGTTTGTTATTGACACTCATTTTTTAAATAAAATTCGAACAGTTAGAACTGTACAAAACTTTAAAACGGAAATGAAACAAAACCTACTTCCTGCTGTGTGTGAAAATAAAATATTCGGAAAACAAGTAGTAAACTCAGAATAAATTTCAGAAATACACCAAGACTACTGCAACAAATTATTTAATTTGAACATTGTAAATGTGGAAATAATTTAAAACAGCACAAGAATTTTAAATTTAATATTTTCTTGCAAATAAATCATTTTATTCACCGGAGAAATATCTGTTTTTCATAAAATCATCCTTATTAAATTTTTCATGTCGATAAATATTTATCTATATAAAATTCGATAAATTCGCATTTTAGCATAACATGGTTCCAAATGTTACTGTATGTAGCCAGGGGCCGGGTTGGAGTGAGCGCCCAACTTTGCATAAATACCCTAATGGCTCGTGCATTCATCACCTATGCAGCAGAAGTCCAACTTCTGGCCTTCTCGTGGCAGAACTGTTTTAACTAACAGGAGAAGGGGCTGCGGCGAGTCACTGGCGCCGAGAAATATACAGAACGCTCTAGATGTGTATGCTCGTACGTGCATGCGCAGACTTGTGTGTGCGTGCCTACACACCTAAACTCGAGTAAGACCACAGTCTGCTCTAGCAAAGGAAAGGTGCTGAATAAAGAGGCAACGAGCCAGGAGGCGCACCACAGAAATCAGGATGCCACCAATCACTCGCAATGAAATATGTCGACTACGGCTAAATGTTACGGTGCTCGCCCTACTTTGGACCCCCAGTCAGGTGCAGTGCCGGGCCATATGCCTTGAAAGAGTCCAACCACAACTACTGGAGGTCCTTCTCCGATGTCCTGTGGAGCCAGGGGACCTGAGAATAGAGCGTCTGGCCATACCAAACAAAGACTAAAACTAATGTACTGGAATGCGGATGGATTCAGCAACAAAACATAGAACTAGAAAACATCTTGAACCAAGAAAAGGTAAGCGTATGTTGCTTGCAAGAAACTCACCTCAACGAAAACGAAATGATGTCTTGGAAATTGCCAGTATTAAGGACACTACTTTCTGATTTTAGCAGCCAGCATAGGTCACCATACAGTGGATACCATCCCACTGTGGAGTACCCGGAAACGACAGAACTGATCTATTGGCTAAGGAAGGAGCAAAAGAAGAACAGCCTGATGTGCCCGTTACCACCAAAAGAAAAGAATGATCAAATCAGTCAGAAAGCTACCAAAACCTGCTCAAGACGGCTACCACGTTATGGACAGACCAGAACAAGTCATTATTCTGCTATTCAGAACAGGACACAATAGATTACGAAACCACATGTATACAAGATTCAAGATTGGTTAATCAGCCATGTGCACGTGTGGATTATCGTCGCAGACAGCAGAGCACATACACAAAGACTGCCCAAATTACAACATGTCTAGGCTAATCTTCTGGCCAAGAGAGACGACAGTGGAAGATAAACTCTAAATAAACTGCTGAATGAATTAAAAAGGACAGTTAAATTCACACAAGAGGCAACACTGTAGTTATAGTATTTAAGGCGAACAAAAGAAGAAGAATAGGAAGAAGAAGAAGAAGAAGAAGAAGAAGAAGAAGAAGAAGAAGAAGAAGAAGAAGAAGAAGAAGAAGAAGAAGAAGAAGAAGAAGAAGAAGAAAGAAGAAGAAGAAGAAGAAGAAGAAGAAGAAGAAGAAGAAGAAGAAAGAAGAAAAAGAAGAAAGAAGAAAGAAGAAAGAAGAAAGAAGAAAGAAGAAGAAGAAGAAGAGTGAAAAAGAAGAAG
>OY992887.1:91346444-91393944 GCA_963921405.1 Cepaea hortensis
AGAAGAAGAAGAAGAGGAAGAGGAGAAGAAGAGAAGAAGAAGAAGAAGAAGAAGAAGAAGAAGAAGAAGAAGAAGAAGAAGAGAAGAAGAAGAAGAGAAGAAGAAGAAGAAGAAGAAGAAGAAGAAGAAGAAGAAGAAGAAGAAGAAGAAGAAGAAGAAGAAGAAGAAGAAGAAGAAGAAGAAAGAAAGAAAGAAAGAAGAAGAAGAAGAAGAAGAAGAAGAAGAAGAAGAAGAAGAAGAAGAAGAAGAAGAAGAAGAAGAAGAAGAAGAAGAAGAAGAAGAAGAAGAAGAAGAAGAAGAAGAAGAAGAAGAAGAAGAAGAAGACGGAAGAAGAAGAAGAAGAAGAAGAAGAAGAAGAAGAAGAAGAAGAAGAAGAAGAAGAAGAAGAAGAAGAAGAAGAAGAAGAAGAAGAAGAAGAAGAAGAAGAAGAAGAAGAAGAAGAAGAAGAAGAAGAAGAAGAAGAAGAAGAAGAAGAAGAAGAAGCATTACATTACGAAGGCCAAGGATTTTGATTACAAAAATTGATAATTAGAACGAAATCTTATCAAAACTGTTGAACAATCATAACGGTACATGAAATTCTTTAAAATTCAACAAAATAACTTAAAAACGAAGTAAAAATTTTTATTCCTAAATGCCCTCGCGGGCCGCATAAAATCAGGTGGCGGGCCGCATGCGGCGCGCGGGCCGTAGTTTGCCCACCCCAGGTCTATGCAAAACTTAGTGATAGCACCATAAACCCGAAACGCCTTAGCTAAGGTAAATATGTCTTTCTTTACTATTGAATGCAACTTTGCCTAGAAATCACGAACAGACAAACGATGCTGAGGTTGATTTAAAGGATATGCAACTAACATTTAATGTTATAGATATTCATTTACACATTCATGAAACCTGAATCATATCTAGTGTAAGCATTTGTTAGCACAATGTTTGGGTATTGGTTAAGGCAGTGGTTCTCAAACATTTCTTTAGAACCCCCCCCCCCCCCCCGCCCTTTCATTATTATAAACAATGAAATTGAAGGACCTTTTAACCAAAGAGAAGAAAAGACTACACCCCACGGAGAACTAGAGTAGAAGGCCATAGATATGAAAGAAAACAGACAGCAAACATGCAACAACAGACAATAGATACAGGAGAAACGGGTGAAGTCAAGATAGGGCCGACTACCGATGAATCTTTAAATGGAAGACAATCACCAAGAGAAGATGTGGGAACCATGCAACAGCAAGAAGAACAAAACGTGCGAAACAGACCAGACATGTTCAAAAAGCAGCAAGGAATTAAACAACACTTGCCAATGAAGGACAGATACGACAGAAAGCAAAACTTCATCGTCATGTACCATGCCGATAAACGTGGGCGGTCATATTTCTTCATCACACGCGATCACCAAAGTCGTGGGTCAGCCCTGTCGTGTTGTCTCGATTATGCCTAGTGGTCAAGTCATCCAGATATAAACTTCTATGGCTTTCCCTTGTTCCTTTCCCTTCAATCTTGCCAGTTGTCACCAAGTGCTCCGGTTTATTTCTTCTTAAAGTGTGCCCCCCCCCCCCCCCAAAAAAAAAACATCAACCCTGATTGTCTATGTCTAATTTCACTAATTATTTTAGGTTTCCGATTGTTTCTTATAAGACTTAGTCGTTGGTTTTTCGTCTGCCCATTGTATTCTTTGTATTTTCCTCAGAAACCACAATTCCACTACAATTAGATGTTTTCCAGCTTGTCTAATTAGCTACTGCTTTTAACTGGCTGGTAGCCAAGAATGCGTGTCATATTTGCTATGTGAAACATCCTTAGACATGAACCAGCAATGGATCTCTGATGTAATAGGGACATCACATTTTCTTGGTCTGAATACATGTGGGAATAGGGTCCCAGGTTTTTCCCTTGACCTGCCTTTTATGTGTGAAGTCTGCCGGGAGTTTGACTGACCCGTTAAGCCAATTATTGGTTGTCATTGTTTGAATACAACATATGACACATAAATATCTATTGAGGAACCCTTTCAGACCGCAAGACTGTTCATAAATAAACACACAAGCGTTGTTTGACGCTAAGAGAAGTAGAAGAAATAAGTAGAGAATAGAGGACACACTAGACAACATGAAACTTGAAACCTATGGTTACCGACAGGGATTCTGACATGTCACCTCCAAATGACGACAGTGTCCCGCTGCAGGAACAAGTGTACATCGACGCATGTATTTTGTTGACTGCTTGGTCATGTTTTATGTTGTCTAGAGTCTGCCTTTCTGCCAGTCCAACAGTCTGCCTGTTCGTCCGTCCGTCCGTCTGTCCGTAAGTCCGCCCGAAACCCATACGCCCGCCAACCAACCATCCAAAACCTACCCATCTACCTAACCAACCTATAATAATCTACCTACCTACCTATTTGCCTACCTACCTAGCTAGTTACCTACCCACCTGATTACTTATCTATCTATCTATTTATCTATCTATCTATCTATCTGTCTATCCGACCGTCTGTCTGTTTGTCTGTTTGTCTATCAATATGCCCGTCCGTCCGTCCGCCTCAGTCTATCTTTATGTGTCACTCCGTCCACATGTCTGCCTGTCTGTCCTTCCCTCCGTCTGTCTGTCTTTCTGTCTGTTTGTCTGTCTTTCTGTCCTTCCGGCTGTCTGTCTGTCTGTCTGCCTATATGTCCGTCAACCTGTCTGTCTGTCTGCCTGTCTGTCTGTCTGTCTGTCTGTTTGTCTGTCTGCCCGCCCGACTGTCTGTCTATGAGTCCTTCTGCCCGTATGTCTGTCTGACTATATGTCCATCCGCATTTCTGTCTGTCTGTCTGTCTGCTTGTCTGTCTGTCTGTCTGTCTGTCTGTGTATCAGTCCATCTGTCTGTCTGTCTATGTGTCCGTCCACGCGTCTTCCAGTCTGTCTGTCTGTCTGTCTGCCTGTCTGTCTGTCTGTCTGTCTGCCTGCCTGTCTGTCCTTTTGCCCACCTGTCTGTCTGTCTGTTTGTGTGTCTTTTTGTCCACCTGCCTGTCTGTCCGCCCGACTGTCTGTCTGTGTTCGTCCGCCCGTTTGTCTGAATATATGTCCGTTCGCCCGTCTGTCTGTCTGTCTGTCTGTCTGTCTGTCTGTCCGTCCGTCCGTCCGTCTGTCTGTCCGTCCGCATCTCTGTATGTCTGTCTGTCTGTCCGTATATTCGGCCGCCACTCTGTCTGTTTGTCTCCCTATCTATGTGTCAATCTGAGTGGTTGGGGGTGTGTGGGTGGGTGGTGGAGGATATGTGGGTGGGTGAGTGTTGGTAGGTTATGGGATGGGTGGAGCATGTGTGCGTATGGGTGGGGAGATGTGTGAAGGTAAGGGGATGTGTGGATGGGTATGGATGTTTGGTTGCATGCATGTGTGTCTGGGTTTGTGTATGGGTGGGTGGGGGATGTGTGTGGGGGGATATGTGGTGGGTGGGAGATGTGTGTGTGTGGCTGGGGAAATGATGTATGTGGGGTGTGTGTGGGATGTGTTGGTTGGGGGATGGGTGAATGGATGGTGTCATGTATGTGCCTGTGGGTATGTGTGTGGTTGGGTGGTTGATGTATATGGGGGTGTGTGTGGGATGTGTGGGTTGGGGGATGGGTGAATGGATGGTGTCATGTATGTGCCTGTGGGTGTGTGTGTGTGTGTGGTTGGGTGGTGGATGTGTGTGTGGGGAAAAGCGGGTGGAAAGAGGATGGGTGGGTGGGTGGGGGATGTGTCTCATAACATGGTAACATGCATTGTTTATGCTTACAACATTCATTTGAGAATTATTTTTTTTTCCTATGTGAATGCACTATACACTGATGAACGAAAGATGAGTGATTGGAATGGCCGAATGTAAGACGGGCCTGCGTGCCCAATTTGTTACCCTTCAAAAATACAGTTCGTTCGTTCGTTCGTTCGTTCGTTCGTTCGTTCGTGCGTGCGTTCGTTCGTTCGTTCGTTCGTTCGTTCTGCCCGTTTTTCTGTTCCATGAACTTTAGATTCATTGTTGGTTGTTCACGGTTGGTTGTTCGTGATTGGTTGTTCATGGTTGGTTGTTCATGATTGGTTGTTCATGACTGGTTGTTCACGGTTGGTTGTTCACGGATGGTTGTTCACTGTTTGTTTTTCATGGTTGGTTGGTCATATTTTATTATTCATGGTTGGTTGTTCACGGTTGGTTATTCGTGTTGCTTGTTCATTTTTGATTTTTCATGGATGGTTGTTCGTGGTTGCTTGTTTATAGTTAGTTGTTAATGGTTGGTCGTTCATGGTTGGTTATTCATAGATGGTTGTTCACGGTTGGTTGTTCTTATTTGGTTGTTCATGGTTGGTTGTTCATGGTTGGTTGTTTATGGTTGGTTGTTAATATTTGGTTGTTCATATTTTTTATTCATATTTGGTTGTTCATATTTGGTTGTTTATGGTTGATTGTTCTTATATGGTTGTTCATGGTTGGTTGTTCATGGTTGGTTGTTCACGGTTGGTTGTTCATGGTTGGTTGTTCATGGTTGGTTGTTCATGGTTGGTAGTTCATGGTTGGTTGTGTTCATGGTTGGTTGTTTATGGTTGGTTGTTCATGGTTGGTTGTTCATGGTTGGTTGTGTTCATGGCTGGTTGTTCGTGGTTGGTTGTTCATGGTTGATTGTTCATGGTTGGTTGTTCATATTTGGTTGTTCTTATTTGGTTGTTCATGGTTGGTTGTTCATGGTTGGTAGTTCATGGTTGGTTGTGTTCATGGTTGTTTGTTTATGGTTGGTTGTTCATGGTTGGTTGTTCATGGTTGGTTGTTCATGGTTAGTTGTGTTCATGTCTGGTTGTTCATGGTTGGTTGTTCATGGTTGGTTGTGTTCATGGTTGATTGTTCGTGGTCGGTTGATCATGGTTGGTTGTGTTCATGGTTGGTTGAGTTCATGGTTGGTTGTTTATGGTTGGTTGTTCATGGTTGGTTGTTCATGGTTGGTTGTGTTCATGGCTGGTTGTTCATGGTTGGTTGTTCATGGTTGGTTGTGTTCATGGTTGGTTGTTCATGGTTGGTTGTTCATGGTTGGTTGGTTATATTTGATTGTTCATGGTTGGTTGTTCATGGTTGGTTGTTCATGGTTGGTTATTCATGGTTGGTTGTGCATGGTTGGTTGTGTTCATGTTTGGTTGTGTTCATGGTTGGTTTTTCATGGTTGGTTGTTCATGGCTGGTTGTTCATGGTTGGTTGTGTTCATGGTTGGTTGTTCATGGTTGGTTGTTTATATTTGATTGTTCATGGTTGGTTGTTCATGGTTGGTTGTTCATGGCTGGTTGTTTATATTTGATTGTTCATGGTTGGTTGTTTATATTTGATTGTTCATGGTTGGTTGTTTATATTTCATTGTACATGGTTGGTTGTTTATACTTGATTGTTCATGGTTGGTTGTTTATATTTGATTGTTCATGGTTGGTTGTTTATATTTGATTGTTCATGGATGGTTGTTTATATTTGATTGTTCATGGTTGGTTGTTTATATTTGATTGTTAATGGATGGTTGTTTATATTTGATTGTTCATGGTTGGTTGTTCATGGTTGGTTGTTTATATTTGATTGTTCATGGTTGGTTGTTTATACTTGATTGTTCATGGTTGGTTGTTTATATTTGATTGTTCATGGTTGGTTGTTTATATTTGATTGTTCATGGATGGTTGTTTATATTTGATTGTTCATAGTTGGTTGTTTACATTTGATTGTTCATGGATGGTTGTTTATATTTGATTGTTCATGGTTGGTTGTTTATATTTGATTGTTCATGGTTGGTTGTTTATATTTGATTGTTCATGGATGGTTGTTTATACTTGATTGTTCATGGTTGGTTGTTTATATTTGATTGTTCATGTATGGTTGTTTATATTTGATTGTTCATGGTTGGTTGTTCATGGTTGGGTGTTCATGGTTGGTTGTTTATATTTGATTGTTCATGGTTGGTTGGTCATCATTGATTGTTTATGGTTGGTTGTTCATGGTTGGTTGTTTATATTTGATTGTTGATTTGATTACACAGACATTCACTTGGGCTTGTTTCCTTAGCGACTCAATGAACATGATCAAGAGGATAGAGGAGGGGTCGATCCGAAGAGAATGGTTGCTGCCTCTGGAGCGGTCTCGACTGGCAAAGATTAGTTTCATCTTCGTGCCAGGGCATGCGGGAGTACAAGGAAATGAGCGGGCTGACAAGCTCGCAGGTGAGGCTACTGTGGAGAGCGGAAGCGCCATGGACCAGGCCGACATTCTGAATGCTCTACGAGAAGTAAGACTTTTGCGAGAACCAAGTGATGACTGTGAATCTACAACAATGGCCAGACTGCGAGAGCAGCAAATTAAAAGAGGGGTGGCCAAACAAGAACACTACGCAGGAAGCCAAAGAAGATTTATAAACCAACACAGAACTGGCGTCGTTAGCCGCTACACGTTGCGGGATTTGCTGAGGAGGGGATCCGAGCACTTATGGACTGAATGGTTCGATGTGCAATGATGATGATCTGTCGACTAACTAACTAACTAACTAACTATTTGATTGTTCATGGTTGGTTGTTTATATTTGGTTGTTTATGGTTGGTTGTTTATGGTTGATATGTTCATGGTTGGTTGTTTATATTTGATTGTTCATGGTTGGTTGTTTATATTTGGTTGTTCGTGGTTGGTTGTTCATATTTGGTTGTTCATGTTTTATTGTTCGTGGTTGAATTTTCATGGTTGATTGTTCATGGTTCGACGGATTTTGCAAACAAAGTTTTTCTACCGAATGAGAAAATCCAGTCCCCCTTCGTCGCCTCTAGCCCTAACGACATGTGTCGTGGGTTACAGTGAGTTACCGTTATTTGCATCACTTAATGGTCCCGGTTACGCACGACTAGGTCATATGATGGCATCCTTAACTTCAGTTGTTCTATTCTTGAGTCCGTCCATTGAAATCTATTTAATTCTCTTATTTTCACAGGCTAAACGAATGAGAAAAACGACCCTTTCCCACACCTTGATGCGTATTCGGAATATGGTGTTATAGCAACCTTTCACAGACCACATCTAACTCGATCAGTGATGTGGTCAATATAACATAGTCCGCCTTTATGTCCCATGACACTTCCTGGAATACATTTTACCCGAAGTAATTGTTTTAAAAAAAGCCGGACTAACTGGCCAAGGTGTTAACGTCTTTCCTGTAATCCCGTATATTCTCGTGAGTAACACAGCTGCGCGAGATTCAGTAGCGGATCACGCCGCGTTGGTTACTTACGGGGGTATGTGAGCCGGTCGGTCAGAAAGCAATGGCAAACTACTGGGAGTGATCTTGCCTAGTACATCAACAGCAGCTGAAAGATGCTGGAGTTGACTGCAACGTCCTGTAAGGGATATTTTTTACCGCGTTTCCATCCTGTTTCAGCATATTGCGGTCAACACCAGCATCTTTCAGCTGTACGTTGATTCCTAGGCTAGATTACGCTCATCAACACGCCACGACTTTCTAAGCGACCTGCTCCATACTCTCTTAAGTCACTGGCGCGACTCGAACCGCTTCCAATTCTCGTGCGCTCAAGTCAACCACGAGAGTATTCGGGGTTACGGAGAAAGCTGCTAACTCCTCGACCAGGGAGACCGGTGTAAGGGATATGCAACATTAAAATAAAAAAAAATTTTAAAGCTGGTCTCCCTGGCGAAGGAGTTAAGAACTTTGTTCGTAATCCTGTATGCTCACGTATGGAACACAGCTGCGCGAGATTCGGCAGCGGATCGCGTCGCGCCGGTTACTTACGGAGGTATGTGAGCCGGTCGTTCAAAAAGCAATGGCAAACTACTGAAAGTAAAACTTGCCAAAATATCAACAGCAGCTGAAAAATGTTCATGTTGACTGCAATGCCCTGTAAAGGATATGTGAAAAAAAAAAAGTTGCTGAAACCATTTCGCCTCAATGGAGATTCGAGCATATGACAATCAAGCCAGCAGCCAAGCGTGCTACTCACTGCAGCCCTGCTATATAATTTTTTAATTTTTTTATTTGCATATCCCTTACAGCAAACAAACAAAAAAATATATCCCTTGCATCGCTCAGAAAGTCGTGGCGTGCTGATGAGCGTAATCTAGCCTAGGAATCAACATACAGCTGAAAGATGCTGATGTTGACCGCAATATCCTGAAACAGGATGAAAACGCGGGAAAAAAATCCCTTACAGGACGTTGCATTCAACACCAGCATCTGTCAGTTGCTGTTGATGTACTAAGCAAGATTACGCTCAGTAGCTTATATAAATTAGCAGACATATATTGTATCTTTTAAAAAAATACAGTCTTAAAAGTCGAGAGGATCGACTTCATTGCACTCGGTTTTATCCCATATGGCTCGGTCTCTTTCCGCGTGGCGGTCTGTAGAAAGCGTCGCACAAAGCAAGAAATCCGTAGCTCCAGCGACGACCCTCAGGAGTCTACGATAAGAATACACTCGTGAACCGAAAGACGTAGCCCGGAATCGAACCCACAACATTCGCAGCGCGAGGAAGACGACTTGACCACTTCGCTACGGAGGCTTTTACATATATTGTGTGACAGACGCGAAACTTCGACTCCTGCTTGCATGATGGATTCCTATTTGGGCAGTGACAGTTTTCTGACATGTTAGTAGCCTTGACAAAGCAACAATGCTGATGCATCGTTGTGACTTGCTCACGAAATAAATTAATAAGAGCGTTATTTGTACGTTGAGCAAGTAGCATAGTCAGAGGTGAAAACACCACTTTCTTTGACGCTATTTTGTGTCTCTTTCCCAGTGGGCTGGGAGACCACGGATATATATCATCTATCGAATGGTGGTAGGAGTGGCTTTGTTCGTGTGGATGCTAGCGGATATAGCGTACGAAACCACGAAATTCTATCATGGAAACAGCTGGAGATGGTTTATGTTTGCTTCCAACTGGAGTTTTGCCATCTTGACAGTCTCCGCTGTCGTCCAGGCGATTACCAGCACGCTGCATGTGTATAAACCTTACTGGATCATAGGTAGGTGGTTGGTCACTGTTGTTATGCTGTGTTATATCATGTTATGTTATTTTATGTTATGTTATTTTATGTTATGTTATGTCATGTGAGGATGTGAGGAGCGGCTGGCCGAGTGGTTAGAAAGCCGGACTCTCCTTCGGGAGACCCGGGTTCGAATCCTCGGTAAGGTGCGGAATTTTTTTCTGTCGGGGGCAAAAAGAACATCTTAAACCTGCACAGTTCGCGGCGACTGCACTAGCCAAGCGGCCTTAATTCCTCAGGCTCAGATACCCCCCCCCCCCCCTGCCATACACCGCAAGGTACTATATAGGCAGTAAATGACCATGAGTAAAATATGACAGTTAAGTCGTGTTATATTATGTTATGTCACGTTATGTCATGTCATATTAAGTTGTGTTTTTTTTTTTTTGCACTAGCTCGCTTTGAACTCAAGCATAGTCCATACACACTATTTATAGTAGTGATTAACTGAATTTTGTGTGTGGATTAGCTTTCCCTACTAACAGTGTCCCTCGCCATTAGGTGAACCCACTCCGACTTCAGAGGTACTTGTAATTTACGTCCCCAAGTCAAGGACGACAGGCCAACATTTTTGTCCAGCTGACCGGTGTAGGGGTTGAACCCCTAACCTCGGCATCAGCACAGCGGATGTTTAAGAACACGTGTTCTTACCCATTCGACCATGCTGACCTCCAAGTTATATTATGTTATGATCTGTTATGTCACATTATGTCATGTCATATTATGTTATGCTATACTCTGTTATTTTATGCTATGTTATGTTATGTTATGTTATGTGATGCTATGTTATGTTATGTTATGTTATGTTATGTTATGTCATGCCATGTTATGTCAAACCACATCACTGCACATAGGGCATCACCATGCCTGCTCAGTCCTCCGGTTCAGCTGCCATACCAAAGTATTTCTGCTCACTGTTCCTATAAGGAGTTGGTTATGATATCTCCTCTCTTTCCCCTTTTAGGCGGCATTGGCGTGCTTGACCAGGCTATATTCCCAGTTCGTATTCGAACTATCGTTGCAGTCTCGTCAACCGAGTCCGTACTGCAGTGACAATATCCCCCTGCCCATGCTTCTTCCCGTGTGCATTGGTGCATTATTTGTCAGTTGATCTGCGCGTTCATCACCTTTCACTCCGGCATGTCCAGTTGCGTATATCCTGGTGCGTGATCTGAAGCTCGACTTACTAATGCTGTATACCCATTCAAAGCGGAGACTGCCGGTTGCGATTCTCCGCAGCATTTTCACGGAGCCTACTATGATTATCGCCCGTGTGACCTCCTGTTCTGCTGCCCATTTGAGTGCTTCCGAGGCAGCGGTGATCTCCCATAGTAAATCGTGACGTGGTTGTTTTGAACGCGCAGCTATACCCTGTTATTGTTCTCCCCATATGTTGCTTTCTGTACGCCCAAGATAACTTTGAACTGCGCTTCACGGACTCACCTATTGTAATGATATCTTCTGGGGGTGAATATTTGTTGTTCTATCGTCATGACTATGTTTATTAGCCTAACATATGAACCAGAGGCATTAAATAAACAGAAGTAGGACCACGAAAAACTGAAATGGACAGCCGAAATGAAAACGACAAAGTCAGAGAATGGAGACACTCTGTTTATAATCATCATCAAGCGATCTCTGACGACATAGATTAATTCGTGTATTGACTCCATTCCGCGCCGTGATACAAGTCTGTTAAGAAGTTTCTCTCTCTGTCTTCCTCTGTCTCTTCCCCCCCCCCCCAAATGTCCGGTTGTCCCAACATGTTTCAGTTTTTGTCTTCTCATAATATGGCCAGGAAAGGATGGCTGCTTCGTTCTGATGTTTGTGATAAGTTGTCTTTGCGACTTTTGCCTCCCTCAAAATGTCCAGTTGTTTATTTTGGCTGTCCGATGAATTTTCATCATTCTTCTATAAAACCACATCTCCAAGGCTTCCAAGGATTTGTTTCGCCCATTTACTAACTGTCCAGGTTTCGCAACCGTATGTTAAAACTGGTTCAATGTAACATGCAATAATTCGTTTTTTATCTTCCTATGACAATGTCTTATTGTACAGAATATTCTTCACTTGACAGAAGCAGTTTTTGCTTGTCCAATTATGTTCTTTATCTCTGTGGATAGACAGCAAAACAAATATAAACATCCCAGCTAGCAAAAATACATTGTGAAAACTGAGATTAGAAAAGGCTGCATTCAAATGGGAAGAACATGTCTGTACTGAATGTTATGAGCCAAACAACATACGGCACTTCCTATTAAACTACCAGAATCCGTATTTTACCGTTCGCTCACATTGGCGCCTCCCCCTCCCCTATCGTTTGTTCTCCCCTCGGGTGGCTATGTCTATCAATCCCTTCTCGTTTTCTGGTGATTCGCTCATTGCCTTATTAAACTACTAACAGTGTAATGAAGAAAGGCGGGATCTAACGAGATACTTCCATTTTAAAAATAAAGAAATAACAACAACTACTGCGTGTAGATATTGAACCAGAAATACAGATGCTTGTGAAAACAATATATACATAGAACGGAAATAGCAATCGAGCAAACTAGAGGAGCAGAACGACAAGCAGGAGATGAGACCGCCCAAAGACTAGTCCTTCATCACACGAACAGAGAAAGAAATATCCGAACCACAGACGTACCAGCAAAGAAACACACTGGAAACCAGCATCTCACTCACAAATTCAATTATAACCTTATTAAAGTTTGAACAGGGAAATCGCATATTTAACAGAAAACGCAGTGCCTACCAACCCATTGACTATAACTATAACGTTCCAGGATTTCAGTTGTCTGTCTAGTCACCACGTATTTTCAGCTTCATCTTGAAGATTCATGTCTAAACAAGGAATCCCAGAGACATGATGTAGCCGAAAATAGTTTTGGACTGAACATTGGACTCTCAGCTTGTCAAGTTTGATAAATCAGTTCCCGCTATACCTTTAAAGGGATCGCGTGCAGATACCAACAGTCGTGATTGCAACTTTTTTCTATACTTGGCTTTAACTTTATCATAGAGTGGCATATAGAGGGAAATGGCAGAAGGGCAGACAGGCAGACAGACAAACAGACAGACAGGCTCAGAGACATACAGACAGACAAAGAGAGAAAAGGGTAGACAGACTTGCAGACAAGCGGGTGGGGTGGTGGCTGAGTTTGGATGGATGGATGGATGGATGGATGGATGGATGGATGGATGGGTGGGTGGGTGGGTGGTTGGATGGATGGATGGGTGGGTGGTTGGATGGATGGATGGGTGGATGGATGGATGGATGGATGGATGGATGGGTGGGTGGATGGATGGATGGATGGATGGATGGATGGATGGATGGATGGATGAGTAGGTGGATCGATGGGTGAATGGATAAACTGACAGAAAGATAGATGGACAGACAGGCAATATTTGTTCTTCATTCAATGTTTCAATGATATCGCCGAACAGTTTTAGACTGAACATTCTACTCTCCACTTGTCAAATTGGGTAAATCAGCTCCAGCCCTGCGGGTACAGGCACCGCGGGAGCAGATACCAACTGTCATGGCTGCGGTTTTTCTACACGTGGTTTTGCCTTCAACATAGGGGGACTTCGGGAGTAGTTGAAAACACTTTATAGACAGACATGCAAACACTAAGCCTGGCAGATAAACAGACAGATTGGTAGACTCAATGACAGACAAACAGGCAGACTTAGAGAAATACGGAGTGACAAACAGAGGAAAAGACAGACAGACAGACAGACAGACAGACAGACAGACAGACAGACAGACAGACAGACAGACAGACAGACAGACAGGCAGGCAGGCAGGCAGGCAGGCAGACAGACAGGCAGGCAGGCAGGCAGGCAGGCAGGCAGGCAGGCAGGCAGACAGACAGACAGACAATAGTTGTTCTTCTTTCAAATTTGTGTCGTGACATTTCTATCGTCCATCAGCAGGGTATATACATATCCAAAACTACTCACTTTCTGTGATTTCTGTGAACAAACAAATGGTATCCCGTCTCATCACGTGACCAGAAATAACATCTGTCAGGACCTTGACCCCTCCGTTCACCTTCAGACGTCAGTGTGTATTAATCCACAGAATGCGGCAATCAACTTAAGCTTGTTGACATCTCCAAAAAGTGTGTCCTTAATCGGAGTGGGTGTCGGCCAAGCTAGTTTTCTCTGGTCTACATATGTAGGACACTCCTGTAACAAGTGTTTAGCTGTCATCTTGCCACTTCCACAGTCACATTAATTAGTACCCCGTATTGTTAGTTTATTGACGTGCACCTTGTTGTCTCGACAGTTTGTAGAATGGAATCATACTTCTCCATGGTACACAACCTGGGCTGAATTGGAGAGACCATGTGTTGCCCATGCAGCACGATCCCTTTCTCGGCCTGCTTCGTTTAGTCCAGAGGAAAGGTAACACCAATACATCTGGAACAAGACAAGCTGCAGAAGCTGACGGGTCAGCAAAGTAATGTCTAACAGTCCGCCTGTCAGAGCTTCCATCCTAGACCAGTTGCCGATCAAGGTTTAGAGCCAGGTCTGCCCTGACATTACATTTTGTCTTTAGGTTGCATTTCCTCTCACTCGAATAAGACGTGTACCCTTCTAATTGCACTCTTCCGCCCGAAGTCGTTGGCACAAAGGTGGATGTCGGGTTTGGTGTCGCCGCTAACAGAAAACAGGTAGTACCGTCAATTGTTATACCGTAGCTCAGTCATATCTGACTAAGACCTGACTGATAACAGATACCTGTGATAACAGATTTGAAAGTCGACTTCATGCACACATTGAGTCTTCAGACTTTTAAGAAGATATTGTGAATCTGTTATAAGAGACTTCAGATGGGCATTAAGAGACTTTATAAATGAAATATGATGCGTCCAACCTGTAATAAGACATTGCAGACCTATAATATGAGACTTGAGACCTGTAATATGCCCATATTCTAGGTCTCAAGTCTCATATTATAGGTCGTAGGTCAGCATGGCCGAGTGGATAAGATCGCATGCTCTAAAACTCCGGATGTGCTGACGCCCAGGTAGCGGGTTCAACCCCTACACCAGTCAGTTGGACTAAAATGTTGCCTTCTCTTCCTTGTTTTGGGGACGTAAATTACAAGTATCTCAGATGTCAGAGTGGGTTCGTCTGATGGCGAGGGACACTGGTAACAGGGAAAGCTAATCCGCTTGCAAAAATCAATTTAGCGCACGCGGGAAGGTTAACCCGGTCAACAATTGCCCGCAGAAGTCGAAAAAATAAAACTCCGTATGAAAGCAGAAGAAGAATTCAATTCAACTTTATTCAATTCAACTTTATTTTAAAAGGGTTACAAATTGGGCACGCAGGCCCGTCTTACATTCGGCCCTTCCAATCACTCATCTTTCATTCATCAATAGTGCATGATGCATTCACATAGGAAAATGCATTGTCAAATGAATGTTGCAAACATAAAAAATGCATATTACAATGTTATGAGACACATCCCTCACCCACCCACACAACCTCTTTCCACCCACATACACCCGAATCCACCCACACACATCCTCATCCACCCACATACAACCCCACCCATCCACCAACACCTCACCAACCCACACATAATACCCACCCATACACACACCCTCCATCCACCCATACACATCCCCCACTCGCACACACCCCCACCCACCCAGCCTCCCACATACCCACCCACCCGCACACACAGCCTCACCCAGCCTCACCCAGCCTTACACACCCACCCACACACCCACATAAAACATCACCCAAACACCCACCGACTCATCCTTCCCTATTATCACACATCTCTCACACACACACATCTCCCCACAACACACCCATCCTCCAGCCTACACATACCCACCCACCCATATCCACACACCTCCAAACACCCAGCTAAACACTCATCTCCCAACCACACACACCCCACACCCACCCACATACACATTCCCCACCCACCAACCCACACAACCCGCAAAACCCCTTAACCACCCACACCCCACTCACCCCACCCTCCCACATACCCACCCCACCCACCTACACACAGCCTCACCCAGCCATGCACATCCCCCACTCACCCACACACGTCCCCCACACACACCCCACCCACACACTCCACCCACACACCCCACTCACCCACACACACCCTCACCAAAACACACACCAACCCACCCTTGCCTATTAACACACATCCCCCACACACACATCTCCCCGCAAACACACCCATCCCCCAGCCCACACACAGCCACCCACCCACCCATATCCACACACCTCCAACCACCCAGCCAAACACTCATCCCCCAACTGGAACACCCCGCACCCACCTACCCACACACACACACATTCCCCACCCACCAGTCGAAGAAGAAGAATTCAGCCCACTATAATTAATAGCACGTGTATGGACTACGCTTGAGTTCAAAGCGAGCGAGCGAAAAAAATATAGGTCTGCAATGACTTATTACAGGTTTGACCCCTCGTATTTGATTTACAGAGTCTCTTATTATAAACTCGCATTGTCTTCTTAAAAGTCTGTAGATTGCAATAAGAGGTTCCATACCCAAAATGTGAGGGTTCAAACCTGTAATAAGACAATGCATGCTTGTAAAAAGATACTTTAGACATGTAATACAAGTTTCCAGATGTGTAAAAAGAGACCAAAGGCATCAAGTAAAATATGTCAGACCTGTAACAATAGACATGAGATTGTTATGACGATAATCTTACGATGGTCATAAATTAGCAAACGTTGTCATGCCTCTTCAGTAAGAGATTAAACTTTGTCTTTCTGCCGAATGTTACTCCGTGTTCTTAATTCCCTCTACATAATGGGGCAGCTGAGGGACGATTAAGTAAACAAATGTTTAATAAATATTACGTGAAAATTGCCATTCATCTCCCTCTTTATTCTCCAAAGTTAGTTGCAAGTCCTTTGCATAATACATTTGCCAAGGTATTGGAAAAGATTGTTGCAGTTAAGGTGCAGAAATTCTTGGAAAAGGAAACGCTTCTCTCAGGATGGCAGGAGAGTTACCGGCTAAGGAAAGAAATATGTTCAAAAGCAGCGACATTTGCGTTTGATGTTAATGAGGGGTTGCAGAACAGACAGGAAACAATGGCAGAAGCACTGGACTTGTAAGATGCATATAATATAGTCTTATATAATATCTTTATGCACACTATTATGGAGAAGGGTGTTAATCCTTGGGTGGTGAATTGGATGGCAGCTTCCCTGCTCTCATAGTGTTGTTCTCCGCCTAGGTTTATGGACCTCGGAGGCGTGCGTTATTACTCTGGGATTACCACAAGGATCTGCAATATCGCCTGCGCCATACAATGTATACGCATTGAAGCACCAGCGATTGGAAGGATACTGACATTCGCAGATGTTGTCCTTGCGCATAGGCAGGGGAGAGACAGGATGCAAATAGCGCAAGAGTTGCAGGAGACAGTAAACAAAGAGATCGACCGATGTACAGAGATGGGTAATGTCATTAACTCAGATAAAGCCTCTGTGTTATGGTGCTCTCTGGACAATGGGATTGTTAAGGCTGGCGTTCCAAGTCTTACCATACATTGCAGAAATTTTAACAGAGAGAGAGAGAGAGAGAGAGAGAGACAGACAGACAGACAGACAGACAGACAGACAGACAGACAGACAGACAGACAGACAGACAGACAGACAGACAGAGAGAGAGAGAGAGAGAGAGAGAGAGAAAGAGAGAGAATAAATGGGGGTAATTGAGAATCACCTTCTACAGAAGCCTATCATTCAGGGATCATATGGAAGCAGCTGTTATGGGATCTAAGAATAGACTTGGTGCGCTGAAAGTCATGGCAGCAATGGACATTGAAGAAAGACTGTTCAAACTCTTATCGAAACCTTATAATTGGTATCCATCGCTTCATTGATTATATTAGATATAGAAATACAGAAGGCAGTTCGCGAAAGGCGATATACTGACGTGATAATTGGTATCCATCGCCTTATTGATTATATTAGATAGAGAAATACAGGAGGAGATATGCTGACGTGATAATTGGTATCAGTTGTGCAGCAGAAAAAACTATTCCAAAATTAAAGAAAGTGGGCCGTAGGCTAAGACGTGGAAGACTGAAGAAATTTTACAACTAATGGAAAAAAGAAGACAGAACAGAAATAATCCTGCCAAATATGAAGAAATTCACAGAAAAGTCAGAACCTTATGTAAGGAGGCAAAAAAAAAACACGGCTTGAGAAAAATTGCAGAGAAATTGAAAACCAACACAACAGTAAAATTGCGAAACTAATGCACAAAAGAATTCAGGAGCTTACCAATCAAAGAACACGTACATCAGCAGGCTGCCTAAAGACAAAAGATGGAAAAGTCATAATAGAAAAAGATCAGATTTTACATATATGGTCAGATTACTGAAAAAATTTATGACGATAACAGAGACGAACAGTATGATGTTCAAAATAATAATGAAGGACCAGCAATTTTGAAGATGGAGGTTCAGAATGCTCTTAACCATATGAAATCTGGCAAGACCCCCGGTTCAGACAGGGTCACAACAGAAATGATTACTGCTTTAGAAGAATATGGAATAGATAAAGTTACCAGTCTGCTTAATACAATATATGATACTGGAAATATACCTCAGGAGTTATGTAATTCTGTATTTATTGCAATTCAAAAGAAATCAGGAGCCTTGGAATGTGACCAACATAGAACAATTAGTGTAATGAGTCAGATTACGAAGATTTTGCTAAGAATTATCATGCAACGAGTTAGGAGGAAAATACAACCTGAAATAGGAGAAGAACAATGTGGGTTTGTAGAAGGCAAGAGTACAGTAAATGCTGTGTATATACTGAGAACCTTAATCGAACGTTCTATAGAAGTAAACAAAGATCTACACCTTTGCTTTATTGACTACACAAAGGCTTTCGATAAAGTGAGACATGTCGACATGATAAGGATGCTTGAAGATCTACAAATTGATGGGAAAGACCTTAGACTTGTAAGAAACAAATATTGGAAACAACAAGCTGCCATAAGAGTTGATAATGAAGTAGGCCAATATCAGCCTATTAAGAGAGGTGTGAGACGGGGATGTGTAATGTCTTCAGATCTGTTTTCTCTGTACAGTGAAAGTATTTTCAGAAATATTGAAGATATGGAAGGAATCAACATTGGGGGACGATGCATCAATAACATTAGATATGCAGATGATACAGTCTTGATTGCAGACAATGAACAGGACCTGCAACAGTTAGTAGATGCGGTTGTTACACGCAGTGAAAAACTAGGGTTAGAATTAAATTGTAAAAACCCCGGGAAGGTTAACCCGGTCAACAAGTGCCCGCAGAAGTCGGATGTGTCGGCCTAACGGCGCAAGAACGCAGCTCTGCTGTAAACAGGCACAACGCAATCACGTCCGAAAAAAAAAACTCCTGATGAACGCAGCAGAAGAAGAAATTGTAAAAAGACACAGATTATGGTCGTCACTAGGAAGAACGAAATACCACAATGTAAATGGGAATATTCTTCAACAAGTGAAGAGGTAAAATTATCTCGGAGCAGTAATAACATTTGATGGGAGATGCCTTGAAGAGATTAGAACAAGAATCGCCATGGCAAAAGTAGCCTTTAGCAAGATGAAAAACATACTGACTAATAAAAAGATATCAATTGAAACGAGAAAAAGAGTTTTGAAGTGCTACATAGAACCTGTGCTTTTATATGGATGTGAAGCTTGGACACTGATGATCGAGTGAAATGGCGAGTCATGACCGCCCACGCTTTCCGGCATGGCACATGATTGATTGATTGAAGCTTGGATAGTGAGCAGTCAAGCTGAAAAGCATTTGATGACTGTAGAAATGTGGTTTCTGAGGAAAATGCAAAGAATACCATGGACAGCCAGAAAGACCAATGAACAGGTCCTTCAAGAAACAAATGATGATCGTAAACTGATTAAAGAAATTAGACGTAGACAGTCAACATTTTTTGGGCATGTTATGAGAAGAAATGAATTGGAGAACTTGGTGACAACTGGTAAGATCGAAGGGAACATACCAAGAGGAAGACCTAGAAGCAAATACCTGGATGGCTTGGCCACATGGCATGATCGAGACAGAAACACTGAGCTGATCCACGACTCTGGTGATCGAGTGAGATGGCACAACATGGCCGCCCACGCTTACCGTCATGCCACATGATGGAATGGAATTTGTATCCATCGCCTCATTGATTATGTTAGAGAAATACAGAAAGAGATACACTGATGTGATAATTGGTATCCATCGCCTCATTGATTATGTTAGATAGAGAAATACAGAAGGCAGTTCGCGGAAGGAGATATACTGACGTGATAATTGGTATCCATCGCCTTATTGATTACGTTAGATAGAGAAATATGGAAGGAGATATACTGACGTGATAATTGGTATCCATCGCCTTATTGATTACGTTAGATAGAGAAATATGGAAGGAGATATACTGACGTGATAATTGGTATCCATAGCCTTATTGATTACGTTAGATAGAGAAATATGGAAGGAGATATACTGACGTGATAATTGGTATCCATAGCCTTATTGATTACGTTAGATAGAGAAATATGGAAGGAGATATACTGACGTGATAATTGGTATCCATAGCCTTATTGATTATGTTAGAGAAATACAGAAAGAGATATACTGACGTGATAATTGGTATCCATCGCCTCATTGATTACGTTATATAGAGAAATATGGAAGGGGATATACTGACGTGATAATTGGTATCCATAGCCTTATTGATTACGTTAGATAGAGAAATATGGAAGGAGATATACTGACGTGATAATTGGTATCCATGGCCTTATTGAATATGTTATATAGAGAAATACAGAAGGCAGTTCACGGGAAATGCTGACTAGTCTGGCATTTGCATCACAAACAAAGGTCGCGGAGCTGTTTGCGGCAGTAACGGTTGGACAGATGTGAATAATTCATTAGTCGCACCGACGGTGTAAAGGGACCGACTATTTATGGCTGGTCACTGAACAAACGTCACTTCTTTTCCGTTGAACAAACATTATTTCGTCTCCGTTGAACAAATGTTATTTCTTTTCCAGTGTTTGGTCTTCTTCGGATGTTTACGTATGTGATAAAGTGTGAGTCGTTATTGGGCGTCCCAATACTGATCTCTAGAATAAGTTCACGGAGTCTCATAGTTCTTCACAACTGTGACCCAGTTACTCTTCTGCTCTTTGACGATTGACGTGGGTGATTGTGTCTCTCTATATCTCCAACAGCACGTAGTAGGTCGGCGTGGCTGAGAGATTAAACGTGTTTGAACTTTCTCTTCTGTCCTTAGTGAGTTCGTTCCACACGCCGATCAAATGTATTATTAAAAATAGTACTTCGTGTCTTCCTACATGTTAACATATATATTTGTTTGTATATATAGTGTGACATTTTGCCATGATTTGTCCCAAACTTCGGGCATGTCTGATTCAACCACATTTCTTTAGCCACTTTACACGTGTTTACTGTTTATTAATGTATTATGCTTCATTCTTCCTTATCTTGCTTGTTCTCTGTTCTTTCATCCGTTATCTGCATAATTTCACGTTCCATTCATTTCATTTTTGCAATTATTTGTATAGGAAAAATGACTGTTTTAGTTACCTGTTGTATTTATTCAGGCAGATATCGCGTTGTTCGTCAATAGTCCGTGTTATCTTCTTGGCATTATATTTGTTATGTACTGTAATATTCTACGTTCCTCTAATTTCTTTCCTGTATTAAGTAATGCTAAATCTAACTTTATGTCCTGTGGTACCTCTGTATTCGACGAAAAATAAATGATTGCTAAAATATACCGAGTAGTTAGCAATTAGGCGATTCCAACCAATTGTGTGCAGACAGAAAGACTTCGTTTTAAATTTGCTATTAATGTGGGAATAACAAATGCCCAAAATTCGGACACCGTCATTGACTATGTCTTTTCTGTAGTTTATATGATATACAACTCGGCAGTATGCAACTGACGAAATGCAGCTAAATATGCCAAGCGATAAATCCAGCAACCTATTGTGTTTGGCTTCTGTGTTCAAAGACTTCTTTATATTCTTAAGTTTTAATTTCATCTTTCTTTTAACTCGAGCTTGATTACTGTAGCAGTCAGCTCCTGATGTAGCTTTTGCGCCTATTAAACTGCTTCTGGATCTCTATGTAATCAACACGTAGTCAATTTGGATGCGCACATTACCTCCAAGGCCCATAATTGTCGAGGAGTACCTCCAAGGCCCATAATTTTCGAGGAGTACCTCCATCCAAGGCCCATAATTGTCGAGGAGTACCTACAATGCCCATAATTGTCGAGAATGGTGTTTGAACCTGGTGTTGCCTATTATAATATCTTGACATTGTGCCCACGCTATCGCCACCCTCACTCCTTTCACCTAGGCCATATCCACCAGTCATCCACCCCTCCCCCACCCCACCTTGTCCTTTGCCATATTTTGTCGTGAAGTCTACCAATTTCACTGCTATTTCAAATGTTTGAGTAGGGGCTGCTTTAGTGTAGTGTACTAGTGTTTAGTGTACTAGCCCAACTGAAAGATAGCAAGAGGAGTTCCCCTCAATCGGGGGAAAACTTCACACAAATTCAAACAACAAAAAACAAGATGTCGCCGAGACAGCCGGCCAAAAAGAAACCACGAGGCCAGACGAGGACAACGCCGCCCAAGATGACGTCGAGGTAGCTGGCGGACCGGTGACCACGGAGACAGACGCAGAAACTCAAGCAAAAACAATTTCACAAGAAACCAACGACGAAGATTTCCAAACCGTCCTCTACGGCAGAAAAAGACAGAGGGCAGAGAGGAGAAATTCCTCAGGCAACAAAGACATGAGAGAAGAGGAAGGAAGATCTTCCCCTTCTCCTTCCAAACCATTCAAGAAAGCTGCTACAAAGCAGGATGAAAACAGCGACAACGAAGGACCACTTTTTATAAACACTGACGAAGACACCGACGAAGACTACAAACATACCATCAAACCCGAAGACGCAACCCAGAATTAAATTACCACAGAAAAGATAAAGGTAATCATTTAAACTTAACCACCATGTTGTTTTATATTTAAATTTTAAAAATGGCTGACGATTTATGTTTAATTAGTTTAAATATTCGTGGTATGAGAATGAAATTAAAACAAATAGTCACTCTCATACACAAATACAAACCGGATTTTCTGTTATTACAAGAAACAAATATCCAAACAGAGTTTGAAGCAGCTGAATTGGTAACACGGCTAGGATTAAAACATTCGTCATTCAGTTTGGCGGAAAACAACACAGGGTCAGGGACAGCAATCCTACAAATTTCTGACACATGGACTATTTTTAGGTCACACAGAGACCCACATGGTAGGATTTCTACAGTTGAGGTAAAAAACGAAGCACACACGTACGCTATTGTTAACATACATGCACCACCAAACTACAACTATCAACCTCTATTTTATGAACAGTTAGACGACTTACTAACACAGACATACAGGGGACAAAATATTGTTCTTGCCGGTGATTTCAACTGTGTTCTTGAAGAAATGGATGTGGTAGGAGGTGAAGTGAGAACACAGCTGAGGAGGGCCGGCAAGGACAGTATACATCAACTAGACACACTGCTAAACATCATCGACACACACAACCTCACAGACGCATTCAGACAAACACACCCCGACAGCAGAGAAACGACATACACAAACAAAGCACACAACAGATCATCCAGATTAGACAGATTCTACACACCCGCAACACACCACATATTAAAAACCCAACACCTACGAGAAACACTAGACTTCACAGACCACAAAGGTACACTTGTACACATTAGATCAAACAGCACAGACACGCAGCCGCACAAACGGTCACCACACTGGAAGTTCAATTGTACACTTCTGAAACACGCAGGATATGTACAATATATGACACAGCTCATACACACATACACAGACAATATACCGACTGAGAACATCACACAATACTGGGACTTGCTAAAAAGCACGATACGAAGCAGAACACAACATTTAGCAACAATGATTCACAAAGACAGAATAACACAGGAGCGCATTATACAGACAGCCATACGACTAACAAAACAGACAGACAGAGATGCACTTCATTTACACACACTTGAAGCACAGCTAGAAGAACACCAACAACACAGATATTTGGGTGCTCTTCTCAGAACAAAGCTCAACACTATTACACAAGAGTCAGCAAGTAGACAATACATAGCAATAGAGCAGAATATACAGCATAGGAGTCAATTAAGCCAAATATCAGACATGCAGGGGAACATGCAGACAGAAACACTACACATAGGGACCGCTTTCCAGCAACACTACACACATCTATTCACAGCAGAGGCAGTAGACACACAGATACAAGACAACTTCCTACAGTACACAAAGAAATTACCTGACACAGACAGAGAAACACTGGACACAGAGCTGACACTGGCAGACATAACACAGGCACTGAGCACACTAAACAAAGACAAAACTCCAGGACCAGACGGTTTGACAGTAGAATTCTACCAACATTTCTTTCCTATCCTAGGCAATCTTCTCCTCAAAGTCTATCAGGAAGCCTTTGACAAACAACAATTACCTGAAAGCTGTAACATGTCCTACATCACACTCATACGCAAAGACAACACCGACAAAACACAACTGAAGAACTACAGACCAATTTCCTTACTCAACACAGACTATAAGATACTTGCCAAATCACTTACCAACAAACTCAAACCCTTCATGCCAACACTCATACACCCCGACCAACAGTGCAGTGTCAAAGACAGAAACATACACAAACACAACCACCTCATTAGAGACATTATTAACTACACACATAGGAAAGATTGTCCATCCTCCATCTTGTCCTTGGATCAAGAGAAGGCTTTCGACAGAATTTCCCATACATACCTGCATAGGACACTAGAACACTGCAACATAGGAGAGTACTACAGGCAGTGGATACAGATCTTGTACAAAAACCCTGAGAGCAAAGTGTTGGTGAACCACTCACTGACAGATAGCTTCAGGCTCACTAGATCTGTAAGACAGGGATGTCCCTTATCACCACTACTGTACGTGCTCACCTTAGAGCCTTTACTAGAAAAGATAAGACAAGACACTAGTATTAAAGGAATCTTCCTACATGGGATAGGAGAGCAGAAGCTTGTCGCTTATGCAGATGACACTGCCTTCTTCCCCACTAGCAACATCTCAATAAGGAACATACTCCACACCTTTACCCATTTTGGAAAAGGCAGTGGAGCCAAAGGAAATATACAGAAATCACAGATAATGGGACTAGGAAAGTGGAAACAAATGTCTGATTTCCCTCCAGACCTGAGAAACACAGGCACCATGAAGCTGTATGGGATCACATTCCCATGTGATCCCACAAAAACACACAAACAGACATGGCACTCATTGACTGAACAGATCACAGACATGTTACACAGGTATAGGTACAAAACATCCACAATATTTGGTAGAAGCACAATAGTCAACACATACATAATACCCAAAATATTATACTTAGCGACAGTACTAAACCCTCCCAAACAGACCGTCACAGACATAAACATACAAATCAGACGCTTCATCTTCACCAATACAATATACAGCATACATCACAAAACACTCATACAGGACAAACTACAGGGGGGGGGGGGATTGCACTACAGGACATCCACACAAAAATACTGTCACTTAGAATCAGTCACATAGGTAAAATCATCAGACATCCAGAACAACATAGATTAGCTTTATATTATATAGCACATAACATAAAACACCTCACACCTCTTAACAATGCAACTGCACACTACCAGGGAACACTGCCAACATTCTACCAGACATGCATACAGGCAATACAAGGACATGAACAGTTAATACAGCAAACAACACACAAAATATACAAACATTTAGTTAGAGAGCAAGCACCATCACTCAAACTTAGGATTAAAAGAGGACACAAATACTTCATGTCTGACTTCACATGCACCTTTTCAAACCTACACAACAAACACATAACACCAAAAGCTAGAGAGATCACATATAGACTGTTATACAATATGACACCGACAACACAGACAGAAGCATACAAATTCAAACAAATATCACAGTGTCAGCTATGTAGAAATAACACAACAGAGACAGAGGAACACATTTATTATACATGTCCAACAATCACAGCCATACGCGCAACACTCCAACACCTCATACAAACGCACACAGGCAAACAAACCGACATATATAAAGCAATTTTTCTCAACATTATACTAAAATCAGCAAAAGACACACATACAAAACTACTGACAGCTCTTTCTTACTATAGACAGCTCATATGGACATGTAGAAACTCAGCCAGATACAAACACCGCACATATAACACACACTTAATATCATTTATGTTCACGCACAAAATATCACAACTCTTTCCAGAGTTGGTATAAACGGTATACCAACTCTGGTAAATTTTGGTAATTTTTTTTGGTAATTTTGGTATACATGAGTGAGAGAAAGAAAGAAGAAACTGTGAGTGAATGATTAAAAAGATCACATATGGTCAAAAGACCAATGGAAAATCCCTTATGTAAACAATAGTGGAAGTACAAATGCTTGTTTTATTTGTTTCAAAATGATGGTTTCACCCTTATAGATAAGGGGGAAAAGGAAAAAAGAGAGAAGAAAACTAAACTCCTCCCATTCCAATGTACTAATTATGGAATGTTTGATTCAAATGAATTTGTTGTGCTAAACTACCACCACAACTAAGATTATCATTTTAGTAAAGAAAATCACATATCTATTATATTATTATTATATTTATTATTATTATTGTTTTCATTATTATTATTATTATTATTATCACTATCATTATCATTTTTATTTTTTACTATCATTGCCCTACCCCTTTTATCCTTAGTATCATTAATTTAATAAGTATTAATGATATCACCTTTATTAATTTACAACTTCATCCCCCATGTCCCCCCCCCCTTTGTTTAAGGTTTGTTGCTTTTGCTACTACCCCCACTAGTTTGTTTCAAACATTTGCCCTGCCTGTACCATCATTAGAGTGGTCATGGGGACATTGGTGATTGAAACCAATCGGTGGGAGAGTAGAGAGGGAACAACATGTAAAGACTTTCCCCTATCCTTGCAGTCAATACTTACCCCATTATCCTTAGTATCATTGATTTTACAAGTATTATTGATATCATCACTATTATTTTACAACTTCATCTCCCCTGCACCCCCTGTTGCTTATGTTTTGTTACCCTTGCTGCTACCCCAACTGGTTGGTTCAAACACTTGTCCTGCCTGTACCATCATTAAGAGTTGGCATGAGGGTTTTGGTGGGGTGAAACCAGTTGAGGAGAGTATAGTGAGGGGGGGGGGGGAAACATGCAAGATTCCCCCTTTTCTTTGTATTCAGTATCTACCTTATTATCCTTAGTATGATTAATGTTATAAGTATTAGTGATATCATCATTATTATATTTACAACTTCATCTCCCCTAGTGCCCCATTTTGCTTATGGTTTGTTGCCTTTGCTACCACCCCCACTGGTCAGTTCAAACATTTGTCCTGCCTGTACCATCATTAAGGGTGGTCGGAGGGGCATTGTAACAAGCTATGTGGAGGGTCCCAAATAACTATGTCTCAATTTTCTCATGTATATTTCATAGCCCTGGCTTTAAATAGGTCTTTCCCTGCCAACCCTCCTCCGTTTCCCCCGGACTCACTGTCACTCTCTATTCGACCTAAGGACCTATTTCCTGCAGGGTCGTTCTGGCTGACACGCATACAACATGACGTTCTTCAACATATTTGTAATTGTAAATTTAATAACTCAATACATAACAGCACAGAGAAAAAACAATATCTGACAATTAACTCATAAACATCTACACACAATCTAGAGAGAAAACTAGTCCATACAATATCAACACAAATATAAATCTCCTAGCTCATCGTTTTCCATATTGTCCCATGAATTCACAACCACCTCATGGCAAGTTCACTGGTCTTTATTTCCCGCGTAGGTTGTTCGAACAACAGGGTTCCATAAATCCAGGATTCCAAGTTTCCGTGTCCTACACGAATGTAGTGTGTCCAATGGTTAGGGAAAGTGCCCTGGGATCACGTGGCACAATTTTGGTGGGGAAATACTCAAGGAGAATAAATAGGATATATGTACGGGTGTGTCAGTGACTTAGGCGGGATCTAGCCCAAAATGAAAACATACTCGATCCCAGCTCAACGAAACGCCTGCCGAGGTGTCTGAAAGTATTCGTTCGGGCCCGCCGTGGTTCTATCTGGTATAGCCCAACAGCAGCAGGGACTTCATAGTAAACATAATGTTCTATGTCGATGCTCTGTCGAAACTTCCGGCTATATTCGCCGTCAAAAGAAGGATCCTGTAAAGTTAAAACAATTTTGAGAGCCTCTGGTGTAAACTTCAGATACAGCCGGCATGGAGATTCAAATGGTCTCAGCATGTCGGTTGCCATACATAAAATCCATACAATTACCTAGTATTCAATTGTCTTCATACCACACTCCTCTCCACACTCATACCATGCCTTTATTAATATTGGGCACACACCTTCTCAGGCTTCCCTCTCACTTGCAAACCTTGCCTTTCTCACGACAAAGCTATTGTGGAGTAGTGTGCGTAATTATGTATGTTTCCTACTCTTAATATCATAATAGTGGGTCTGTATGGACCGCAGTGCATCTCCCTCCCCCATCCCTAGCAAGAACAGGAAAGAGGAAACTACCCTGTCCGGCCGCCGCTCTTGTCTGAGCTGTCACCGCAATGTATCGGCCGTGTCTCACATAACCCATATATTCCGATGAGTTCAGGTTCTCTCAGGGAGTCAGGGAAGTCCATTTATACTCCCAACATCCTCCTATCGACCAGGAACCACCCGGTCCACCTGCCCCCCCCCCCCCCAATCAGCCGAAAGACGAAAGAGATAGCACAGTGGATCGCCTCTTCTGGCTCAAGAAGATATAACTCAGATGGGTGGAACCGGTCCCCACGGAGCCCTTCCCTCCCCTCGACATGCCATAGCTATAGAATGTTTATATTCAAATGAAATAGAACACTAAACAGAGGTAAAGCCATAGGAAGAAGGATAGCCCCGATTTGTTCCCCCGCCATGCCCAGATCTAGACGCTTAGCCAAATTGGCAAGACTGCCGTTTCACCAATTCGTCTCATTATTTGAGACGACCAAGCTTAATATGCCCATGTCTGGCAGGACCAATTAATCTAAATTACCTTTCATTCCCCAGCAGTAGGATGCGGCACTTTATCTGTAAAATTCTTTAAAACTTTAATACATTGTGCCGACCACAACCGACAAGGTTGACAACGGACTTTTCACGCCCAAACCATTACCCTAGGTCTTATTTGGTGCAAGGCGCGCCATTGGGTTTTCCCGAAGAACAGATAGATTTCAAAGTATTCGTGTCAAATGCTCGGGTTATGAAAGTAACCCAGAGAATCCCACTCCGGAGGAATTGAGCGGATAGGTATGAGGACATGGGCCACTGGGGTTTCGCTACATAGGCCCCCTCTTAAGAAAGTCGAACCCTACGAACTTTCAACTGCCAGAGGTTCTGTTCGAATTACCTCCCCCTCACCTTCGACCATAGGATGCCGTGACATAAAATCCGCTCCCACATTCTCCCTTCCGGGGATGTATTCGACCGTGAACTGATACGGTTGTAAGAGCAATGACCATCTCATTAACCTTGCGTTCAGTTTCTTAGAAGTTGCCAAAAACGTCAGAGGTTGATGGTCGGACTGCACTTTGAACGGTACTCCATACAGATAAGGTTGAAATTTCTGTACCGCCCACACTAGAGCCAGACATTCCCGTTCGACGGTGGAGTAATTCCGTTCCGCGGGTAACAGTTTTCTACTGGCATATGCCACCGGACATAGCACAGTAGGATCATCTCGCCCTTCCTGCAACAGAGTTGCTCCAATCCCTATGTTACTCGCGTCGGTTCTTAGAACAAACGTTTTCTCCAAATTTGGGAGTTGCAGGACTGGCCTATCCACCAAAGCCTGTTTCAGCTTCCCATAAGCCTCTTCACAGCTCGGGGTCCAGACTATAGGATCTGGCGATCCTTTCTTCAGGGTTTCGGTTAACGGTGCCCCAATTTCGTTGAACTTCGGAATAAATTTCTGGTAAAACCCACACAGAGACAAGAAAGACCTAACATCCTTTTTGGATTTAGGACGGGGTGCGAGTCTGACCTTCTCTACATTCTTTTCTTCCGGTACCAAACCCCCCGGGGTAATAGTATGTCCCAGAAATTCTAAGGAGTGATAGCCAATCATGCATTTGGCTGGACGGGCAGTTAACCCCTCCTCTTTCAATCTTATGAAGATCTGTTCCAAGGATTTCAGGTGATCTTTCAGATTGCCAGAAGCGATGAGAATATCATCCATAAACGAGACGACAGAGGGATCCCTTAAAGGGTCTAATAACTTTCTCATCATGCGTGTGAACACACTGGGCGCATTGCTCAGCCCAAAAGGCATCACCTTAAATTCGTAATGGCCGCTCGGAGTACTGAAAGCGAGCAAGGGCCGAACCTCAGGCTTCACAGGGATCTGATAATATCCCCGGCTTAAATCGATTTTTGAAAAGTACTTTGCCCTATTTAATCTGGCAAACAGTTGATTTGTGGTTGGTAACGGCTCAACTTGGAATGTCGTACAACTGTTTAAATGCCTGTAATCAATACACAAGCGGTGCTCCCCGCTTGGCTTTCTCAACAAGACAACCCCGGCATTATAAGGAGAAGTCGAAGGAGTTATAATGTCATCATCCAGAAGCTTCTGGATTTCGGCTTCCAGGGCCTTCTCTTTCGCAAAGGGCACTGGATATATTTTTTGGCGAATGGGGTCTTGGGTAGTCAGAGTCATATCAAACTCGACCAACCCTGTCCGCCCTGGACGATCGGTAAGAATCTGTTGATGGGACTCCAACAAATGGATGACTAGTTCTGTTTCTTCAGCCGACAGATCAGGATTTATATGTACATCCTTATAGGTTTCCCCAGGGTGTAAAGGATACTCCCTATCCGCGTCTGCGCCCGATTCAGTTTCCATCGCGACCGCCATAGTCATGAGTGGGAGAGAAGTACCATCGGATCGTTCCTCATATTTTTTGAGGAGGTTAATGTGGAAGATTTTAGATTTCCCCCTGATCCGGATAGCATAATTGGTACGGGACACAACCCTTTCCACCGGGAAAGGCCCCTGCCAACCAATCTCGAGTTTATTGGAACCTACTGGAAGTAACAACAGAACCCGATCCCCCACCTTCAGAGACCTATCTTTCGTCCTTCTATTGTAGTAGGCTGCGTGTCTCTTTCTGGCCGCTCTCAGATTCTGAGCCGCCAAAACCCAACCTGTCTTTAGTTTCTTCTTTAACTCCTCGACGTATTTGTAGGAAGATACCACCTCTTCGGAAGTCTCCTCCTCTGTCCAACATCTCAATAAGGCTTCTAAGGGACCCTTGATTGGCCTCCCGAATAATAGAGTGGCTGGTGGCAACCCGGTTGACCCATGGGGAACCTCCCGATAGGCGAACAAGGCGGCTGGGATATATTCATCCCATCTGTCTGGTTTCTCTTGAGCCAGCTTCCTAAGCATGGTCATCAAGGTACCATTAAACCTCTCTACTTGTCCATTAGACTGAGGGTGGTATGGGCTTGTGTGAATGTGGTTAGTCTGGAAGATACGAAAGACTTCCTCCATCAGCTTACCACAAAACTGAGACCCATTGTCCGTTAGGATCTGGTTTGGAAATCCCAACCGAGTAAAAGTCTCCATCAGTGCATCAGCCACTCGCTTAGAGTCGATGGTGGCCAACGGTATCGCCTCGCCCCACATGGAACAGCAATCCACCATCGTCAGAATATACATATTCCTCTTCCTAGTCCGAGGAAGAGGACCAACCAGATCGATGGCAACTCTCTCGAAAGGAGAGTTCATAATGGGCATATCACCCAAGACTACCGGAGCCGTCCAGTGTTTTGGTGCCACACGCTGGCACTCTGGGCACGACTTGACGTACCTACGCACATCTCCAGTCATCCCTGGCCAGTAGTAATGGCAGGAAATGCGCTGAAGTGTTGCCCCGACACCCATATGTCCACTGAAAGAAATGGTGTGTCCCATATGAAGAAGCTGTTCCCGATAAGCCTTAGGAACTACCAGCTGTCCATGCTGGCGTTCCTCCACTCCGGCTCTCCGGTACAGTAACCGATTCTTCATATAATACTGACCCCGTCTTGGTGGGTCAGCACTTTTTGGCAACTGGTTGAAGCAAGGTTGCAACGTAGCATCCTGGCTTTGAGCAGCTCGTAACTCCCCAGGCAAGGGATTCACGATCAAGGCCGGCGTCTGCTCCTCCTCCGATTGAGATCTGGTTTGCATCGCCCCTACGTACATGGGTTCGTTTGGGATCCCTAGGAAGACGTAGCGGCAACCCAAGATCATCGGGAAGATAGGATCGATCAGAACGGCTGCCTGAATAGTGCCGGTAACATATTTTGATTTGATGTCCACCTTCGCAATTGGAAGAGACATCGCTACCGCACTCTTTGTCGCCGTTTGAATCTCAATGGATTCCCCGGTTAGCTGCTCTGGGCTCACTAAGTGTGATGAAATTACGGCCTCAAACTGAAGACCTGTGTCATAGAGACACTCGACTGGTTGTCCGTTCACAAGAACCGTCTCTACTACTGGTGGTTTTTCTGAATCTTTGTTCCCAGGATCCCTCCCTTCTACCTCCTTGTTAGACCCCTCCCCGGTTTCTACAAGACAGGCAGCATAGTGAGAGTCTTTCTGTTTGCGCCTGCAATCGGCCGTATTGTGTGTGGGAGATTTGCAGAAGGCGCACCACTTTTCACTCCACTTTCTTTTGGGAGATCCAGGTGGACTCTTACCAGAGGGTTTCTTAATGGGAACTTTTTCGAAAGGATCCTCCTTTTTGGTGTGAGTGGGTTTGGGGTTCTTCTTCTTTCCAGACCCAGTGTCTGGTGATCGGAGATTGGGTTGTGCCAGTTCCCCATTATCCCCATGAGCTAGCACATACCTTTCCGCCAATGTGTTGACTACGTCTAACCTTTCTGTCCCATTTTCAACCAAGAAGGTTTGCAATGGCTTAGGCATCATCCTCTTCATTTGGTCCACGACCACTAATTCTTCTAAACTTTCATAGTCGTTGGCAAATCCTGCTAATGACATCCATTTCAAAAGGTAAGACTTAAGTCTAACACTGTATGCTGAGAACATCTCTCCTGGCTCTCTCCTCGACTTTCTGAACTGTTGTCGGTAAGTATGGGCTGTCATCTGGAACCTTTTCAATAATGCCTTTTCCAGGGCCTCATAGTCATTCTCCATACCAGGTGGCAACCTTGAATAGACCTCATATGCGGTCCCCCTCAGGCCCTGTGAGAGTTTCAAGTTCCATTTCCCACGTTCCAATCCCATAGCCAAAGCCATCGACTGAAATCTGTGAAGATACTGGTCGATCTTATCTTTGTGTTCATCGAACGGGAGTAATGGGAACTTCATTGCCTGGTATGGACCGCCACTAGAAGTTGTTGAGTCAGGGAGAACTGCGCCTCCAACTGCACCCTCGCCTCCCTTGGCAGTTTGAGCTTTCAGCTCCAACTCCCTCATACGGAACTCATGGTCTCTGGCTGCCTGCTCGGCCACCATCTTCCTAGCCTCAGCCTCAATTTTCTTTGCTTCGCGCTCTGCCTCGATTTTCTTAGCCTCGCGCTCTGCCTCGAATTTCTTAGCTTCGCGCTCTGCCTCAATTTTCTTAGCTTCGCGCTCAGCTTGTCGAAAATCTCTCTCCACTTCTTGAACATATTTCTGTAACTCAGCCCCTTCATAGCCTATCTCACGCCCTGTAGCCTGCACTTCAGCCACATTAAATTTCGCGGATGCCATCTTAACTCAGAGCGTAAGTGAATAGGTAATGGACAAATGGATATAATACACGACCACAACACTTCGTATGTCGTCAGTCTGTGTCAGGAAGAGTATAGACAATAGCCAGGTACGGTAAGCAGAACCTATTGATATTAGACCAGAATATCTGTCCCCTATCCCTATATCAGCCAGAGCTCCACCAGGATTTAAAATATCCCGCGACGTGCCCCCAGAAATTGTAACAAGCTATGTGGAGGGTCCCAAATAACTATGTCTCAATTTTCTCATGTATATTTCATAGCCCTGGCTTTAAATAGGTCTTTCCCTGCCAACCCTCCTCCGTTTCCCCCGGACTCACTGTCACTCTCTATTCGACCTAAGGACCTATTTCCTGCAGGGTCGTTCTGGCTGACACGCATACAACATGACGTTCTTCAACATATTTGTAATTGTAAATTTAATAACTCAATACATAACAGCACAGAGAAAAAACAATATCTGACAATTAACTCATAAACATCTACACACAATCTAGAGAGAAAACTAGTCCATACAATATCAACACAAATATAAATCTCCTAGCTCATCGTTTTCCATATTGTCCCATGAATTCACAACCACCTCATGGCAAGTTCACTGGTCTTTATTTCCCGCGTAGGTTGTTCGAACAACAGGGTTCCATAAATCCAGGATTCCAAGTTTCCGTGTCCTACACGAATGTAGTGTGTCCAATGGTTAGGGAAAGTGCCCTGGGATCACGTGGCACAATTTTGGTGGGGAAATACTCAAGGAGAATAAATAGGATATATGTACGGGTGTGTCAGTGACTTAGGCGGGATCTAGCCCAAAATGAAAACATACTCGATCCCAGCTCAACGAAACGCCTGCCGAGGTGTCTGAAAGTATTCGTTCGGGCCCGCCGTGGTTCTATCTGGTATAGCCCAACAGCAGCAGGGACTTCATAGTAAACATAATGTTCTATGTCGATGCTCTGTCGAAACTTCCGGCTATATTCGCCGTCAAAAGAAGGATCCTGTAAAGTTAAAACAATTTTGAGAGCCTCTGGTGTAAACTTCAGATACAGCCGGCATGGAGATTCAAATGGTCTCAGCATGTCGGTTGCCATACATAAAATCCATACAATTACCTAGTATTCAATTGTCTTCATACCACACTCCTCTCCACACTCATACCATGCCTTTATTAATATTGGGCACACACCTTCTCAGGCTTCCCTCTCACTTGCAAACCTTGCCTTTCTCACGACAAAGCTATTGTGGAGTAGTGTGCGTAATTATGTATGTTTCCTACTCTTAATATCATAATAGTGGGTCTGTATGGACCGCAGTGCATCTCCCTCCCCCATCCCTAGCAAGAACAGGAAAGAGGAAACTACCCTGTCCGGCCGCCGCTCTTGTCTGAGCTGTCACCGCAATGTATCGGCCGTGTCTCACATAACCCATATATTCCGATGAGTTCAGGTTCTCTCAGGGAGTCAGGGAAGTCCATTTATACTCCCAACATCCTCCTATCGACCAGGAACCACCCGGTCCACCTGCCCCCCCCCCCCCCCCCCCAATCAGCCGAAAGACGAAAGAGATAGCACAGTGGATCGCCTCTTCTGGCTCAAGAAGATATAACTCAGATGGGTGGAACCGGTCCCCACGGAGCCCTTCCCTCCCCTCGACATGCCATAGCTATAGAATGTTTATATTCAAATGAAATAGAACACTAAACAGAGGTAAAGCCATAGGAAGAAGGATAGCCCCGATTTGTTCCCCCGCCATGCCCAGATCTAGACGCTTAGCCAAATTGGCAAGACTGCCGTTTCACCAATTCGTCTCATTATTTGAGACGACCAAGCTTAATATGCCCATGTCTGGCAGGACCAATTAATCTAAATTACCTTTCATTCCCCAGCAGTAGGATGCGGCACTTTATCTGTAAAATTCTTTAAAACTTTAATACATTGTGCCGACCACAACCGACAAGGTTGACAACGGACTTTTCACGCCCAAACCATTACCCTAGGTCTTATTTGGTGCAAGGCGCGCCATTGGGTTTTCCCGAAGAACAGATAGATTTCAAAGTATTCGTGTCAAATGCTCGGGTTATGAAAGTACTCCAGAGAATCCCACTCCGAAGAAATTGAGCGGATAGGTATGAGGACATGGGCCACTGGGGTTTCGCTACAGGCATTGGAGTGAAAGCGATTAGTGGGAGTGCGGCAAAGTAAACAAAAATGTAAAGATTTCCCTTTCTCCTTGTCACCCCTTTTGAATCATGTGAGGGAGTGTTGAAGGAATAAATACAAAATCACATATGGTTACCAAATCAATAATACTGAAATAAATTTGTGCAAATACAAATGATTGAGGAAATGAGGGGGAAAAAACCCAACTCCCTGTACTACAACTATTATTAAAAACTATATTTGGCTTGTGTATGTACACTGCTATGCTATGTTAACACCATTCCAAAGAAAATCATCCTAGCAAATGGAAACCACAATTTGCAAAAAGTTTATCATTTTCATAACCATTATTACCATTGCTAGTTTTTTTTTTTTTTTATATTGGCTATTATTACCCTCAGTGTGTCTCTTCTTGTCATTATTATTATTGTCATCATTAGTAATAAACAAAATCCCTTTCCCATGTGCCCCCCATCCCCTTGCTCATGGTTTGTTGCTGCCTTTGCTGATACCCACACCGGTTTGGTTCAAATATCTATCCTGCCTTTACCATCATTGCCCAGATAGTGGTGATAAGGGCATTGATGGAGTGAAACAAATTGGTGAGAAGATGGCAAGGGAAACAAAAATGTAAAGATTGTAAAAAATGTTGTGCAAATACTGATGCTTGTTTACTTTTTACATAAAGTTAAAAAAAAAAAAAAAAAAAAGAGGAAGGGAAAAAATGAATGAACCCTTACAAATAAGAAAAAAAAAATAATAAATAAACAAGGAGAAAAAGATAACCAACTCCTTTTACTTCTACTATTATTGAACATTGCATGTTGCAAGTATATGTATAATTAAAAAAAAAATAAGCAAGGAGAAAAAAAAAGATAAACAACTCCTTTTTACACCTACTATATTATTGAACAGTGCAGGATGCAATTGTTATTGTAGGTACCTGCCATATTTTAACACCATGTCTAAGAAAATCATTTTAGCAAATGGAATCACATGTTTGGAAAATGTGGTCATTATCATAACTAATTTTATCATTGTGTTTTTTAGCATTGCTGTTATCACCCTTAGTAGTTTTATTCTTTGTCATTATTATTATAAGATGTATTTCATGTAAACACCATTCCTAAGATAATCAATTTAGCACATGGAATCACATGTTAGAACTATTATAATATTATCATTGAGACTATCACCCTTAGCACTTAGCAGTGTTATTCCTTGTCATTATTATATTATTTATGTATTTGGTTGTTATTTGCACTATTATCATTGTAATCACTACTAATATATATTATATGGCTTTGTAAACGCGTATACTGTCACATTCCCCTTTCCCACCTTTTGATACTGTGATTGTTGTCTCTGCTGCCACCCTCACCGGTTGGTTCTTAACAGTTTTTACACAGCCATGTTTATCATCACCGAGGGGTGGTGATGGTACTTGGTAGGAGATTTGGAGCTGATAGGAGAGCGGGGCGGCAGGGGAAATAATAACAGCCCACTACCATCACGCTGTTGATTTAAAATATTTCCTTACAACAATGTCAATGGAGGAATGTTTAAATGTATAAAATATTTGTATTTTTGCGCATATGTCACCTACACGTCCACATGCAACGCTCTGTAAAAACACGAACAATACAATTCGCAACCACTTTAACACTCAATAAAAGTTTAAAAAAAAAAAAAAACTAGCTCTAGTGGCTAGCTTGTCGGGTTTTCCTTTGGGAGACCCGGGTTCAAATCCTCGGTAAGATGTAGAGATTTTTTCTGTCTGGGAGAGAAAATAAAACCCTAGCCTGCACATTTCGAGGCGACAGCACTAGCCAGGCGATCTTAATTCCTCAGGCTCAAACACCCCCCACCCCACCCCTCCCCCTCCCCACCCCCGTCCTACATGGCAAGGTGCTATAGGCAGTAGATGTCAGTTACAGTTCACATGTGTTTGCTCTGATCCAACACCGTGTCTGGGAGCTCCGGTAGCGTAGTCGCCTCCTGTACATATGCTCTTCGGTTCGATCCCCATCGTTAGAACTCAATGAAGCGGTAGAAATGTGTGAAGCGTTAGAACTCAATGAAGCGGTAGAAATCAGTGAAGAGTTTGAACTCAATGATGAGTTAGAACTCAATGAAGCGGTAGAACTCAAAGAAGAGTTAGAACTCAATGAAGCTGTATAAATCAATGAAGAGGTAGAACTTAATGAAGCGATAGAAATCAATGCATACTTAGAACCCGATGAAGCGGTAGAAATCAATGAAGAGTTAGAACTCAATGAAGAGTTAGAACTCAATGAAGCGGTAGAAATCAGTGAAGAGTTTGAACTCAATGATGAGTTAGAACTCAATGAAGCGGTAGAACTCAAAGAAGAGTTAGAACTCAATGAAGCTGTATAAATCAATGAAGAGGTAGAACTTAATGAAGCGATAGAAATCAATGCATACTTAGAACTCGATGAAACGGTAGTAATCAATGAAGAGTTAGATCTCAATGAAGAGTTAGAACTCAATGAAGAGTTAGAACTCACCGAAAACCAAAGGATTCACGTACAACCAACCTGAGCCACTCCGGTATAACGAGTTCACAAACAGGAGGAGAGAACTCCAGACTTATCTGTTAAGAATAGAAAAATAGACCTAATTGGGCAGATCAATACAAGACCAAACAGACGATTGGCGTCAACAGATCACCAAGCTGTCGCCGCTGATGTGTGCCTCGAAGACAAATACAGAGCAACTGTTGTCTGGACGATTGACTTTATCGGACTGGTAGCTGTCACATCAGTGTGTGTGTGTGTGTGTATATATATAGATGAGTGTGTGTGTGCGCATGTGTGTTTATATGCATATGTGTTAGTGTGTGCATATATATATATATATATATATATATATATATATATATATATATATATATACATACATACCCAGGTGGACAGACAGACAAACAGATAGGCGAGCAGGCATATAGGCAGGCAGGTAGGCAAACAGGTAGGCAGGTAGGCAGGTACGCAGGCAGACAGGTAGGCAGGTAGGCAAGCAGGTAGGCAGACAGGTAGGCAGGCAGGTAGGCAGACAGGTAGGCAGGCAGGTAGGCAGGCAAGAGGATGGATGGATAGGTCGGTGTGTCGGTCATCTGTCTGTCTGTCTGTCTGTCTGTCTGTCTGTCCGTCCGTCCGTTAGTCTATTTATCTATCAGTCGATCAGTCTTTCTGTCTATCTAACAGTCTGTCTGTCTCTTTGTCTCTCTGTCTATCAGTACGTCTGTCTAAGGACCACCAAGCTACCCATGTTGGTAATACAGTTAGTTGCATATCGTTTATAGGACGTCGCAGACAATCCCAGCATGTTTTAGCTGTTTGTGATCTCTTGGCAAATTTACTTTCAGTAGTTTGCCATTGATTTCTGAACGACCAGTACTCGCACCATTTTATTAAAACTAGGACAAGGCTGTCCGCTGCCAGAAATGCCCGCTGCTGTGTTTGGAACGCGGTATGCCGGATTACGTATTGCGTCCGTAACACCTTCCCTACAGATTCGGGTGTATTAAAAGCATGATATAGAGTGTATTTTTAATTACTGTACAGTGTTTGAAAATATTGCAGGTCCAAGTTTTGTATTCACCCTCTGTAAAGTTCTTGCAACATAATAGGTAAATACAAAACTTGAGCCGGCAATATTTTCAAACACTGCACAGTCATTAAAAATGCACCCTGTATAATCGAGATCACCGATCTCATCTGCTTGAGAACAACTCCCAGCAAAACCACTCTGTCCGGCTGTCTACTTGTCTCTCTGTCTGTCCGTTTTCTTATGTGTCTGTTTTTTTTTTTTCTGAAAGTCTTCTTATGTGTCTGTTTGCCTGTCTGTCCGCCCACCTGTTTGTATGTTTCTCTAATTTTCTATTTGTCCGTCAGTATGCCTTCTCAACTGTCAGTGGTCCTGTCCGCTTGCCTGTGTGTGCTTCAGTATATTTTCCTATCGTCTGTCTATCTGTTTGTTTTTTATTCCTATCCGTCTCTCGGTATATTTTTCCCGCATGTCGGTTTATCTGTCTGACTGTGTCACTCTATCGTCATTTCTTCTGTCTGTCTTTCTTTCCCTCTGTCTGTCTGTCTTTTATTTGTTTGTCTGTTTTATCTGTCTTTATGTATGTATCTGTATAGTCTATTTATCTGTCAGTCGTTTTACGTGTCTGTCTGTCTATCTGTTTGTTTTCCTGTGTGTTCTCTGTAAATCTTCTTATTTGTCTGTCGGTGTTACTAATTGTCTGTCTGTCTATATACACGTATATCGTTCTATTGTGCCTGTTTTTTTTTTTCAATTATGTCTGTGTAAATGGAATCGAACTTTTTTCATTCGTTATAACATTAACATTAATAAACAACCTTTATTCTAGAGCACATTACAAAGCTAGACCCTTCCCCTCTCCAACCTCACCTACCTACTTACTTATCTATCTATCTACCTATTTACCTTTCTATACGATGAAGACGCTGTAAAGGTGACGATATTGATGATGGTGGTGGTGGTGGTGGTGGTGGTGGTGGTGGTGGTGGTGGTGGTGGTGGTGGTGGTGGTGGTGGTGGTGGTGGTGGTGGTGGCGGCGGCGGCGGCGAGGGCGGCGAGGGCGGCGGCCGCGGCGGAGGCGGCTGTGGTGGTGATGATAAGGATGATGGATTATTTAAACTGAGAAAATACAATTATGATTAGGGAATAACATTATTTGTCCGAGAAAAATATGATAATAATAAGTATTATTTTATTATGGTTGTGGTGATGGTGGTAAATTGAAGAAGAAGAAGAAGATGGAGGAGGAGGAGGAGGAGGAGGAGGAGGAGGAGGAGGAGGAGGAGGAGGAGGAGTAGGAGAAGAAGAAGAAGAAGAAGAAGAAGAAGAAGAAGAAGAAGAAGAAGAAGAAGAAGAAGAAGAAGAAGAAGAAGAAGAAGAAGAAGAAGAAGAAGAAGAAGAAGAAGAAGAAGAAGAAGAAGAAGAAGAAGAAGAATGAGGAAGAGAAGAGAAGGAGGGGGAGGGGGGTGAGAAGGAGCTGGCAATAATAATAAAAGCAGGATAGTGAGGAAACCATTTTGAACGACACAAAGAATCAGAAATCACTATTTACGAACCAGACACACCGTGTATTTGACTCCCCATGTTAGTGCAGCCTGCGAGTTAGGGATAATTACACCCAGTTATGTAATTGCTATCATCATATCGGATTCACTCTCTCCTACTTCTCGGCCTGTGTAATTCTAACATCTCCATAGAGGGATGTGATCAATCACATAGATTATGTGGGAACTTGCTCATTTATACATTGATTTGACGTTGGGGTGTAGCATTCGTCAAGTTAGTACACATAGATATAGTGCAGATGTAGTCGGTGTCCTTTGGAATGGCGAGTATAGTGCAGACGAACGGGTAGATCGTTACCGCTTGTGGAGAATGGTGCTGCAGGGAGTGACTAGAGGCTCTGGCCGATACATAAAATACGAGGAAAAGGCTACTGCACTGTATATCTGAGGATAAAACTAGCATAAAGCATTTATAAGAGTATGAGATTAGTACATTGTCTGATGATAAGACTAGAACACTACATCTATCTGAAGATAAATCTGGTACACTGTCTACCTGAAGATAAGACTAGAACAGTGTATCTATCTGAAGATAAGTCTGGTACACTATCTATCTGAGGATACGTCTGGTACACTGTATCTATCTGAAGATAAGTCTGGTACACTGTATCTATCTGAAGATAAGTCTGGTACACTATCTATCTGAAGATAAATCTGGTACACTGTCTATCTGAGAATAAGACTAGAACACAGTATCTATCTGAAGATAAGTCTGGCACACTATCTATCTGAAGATAAGTCTGGTACACTGTATCTATCTGAAGATAAGTCTGGTACACTATCTATCTGAAGATAAGTCTGGTACACTGTCTATCTGAGGATAAGACTAGAACACAGTTGGCACAAAGTTGGGTGACGAGTTTGGTGAACACCGCACAACATTCGGCATTACCAGAAAGCAAGCAGTACCGTCCACTGTTATCGCTTGTACGATATCTCAGTCACATCAAGGAATTCTCATCTGCATTCACCGAAGTGGAGCCGCCGTACCGTACTGGCTGGACACTAGCCTGCTGGCTGGTGTTCATTGGCTCGATCCACGGCTGTTTGCATCAAAAACTGGCCTAGCCTCTCAGGTCAAATTTGGGTACCAGGAATGCCTTGGGAATTAAATGCGTCCGGCGTGATACAGCCTGCACCACCCAGTACCGATTGGTCTATACAAATACGGGTGTAGCACCATGCACCCGATATGCTTCTGTATCCAGGCATGAGGTTTTATTGTTTCAACAATGCCCTGTATCCAATCATGTTTTTTTAATAGCTTCAACAATGCCATGTATCCAATCGTGTATTATAGCTTCAACATTGCCATGTATCCAATCATGTTTTATAGCTTCAACAATGTCGTGTATCCAATCATGTTTTATAGCTTCAACAATGTCGTGTATCCAGTCATGTTTTATAGCTTCCACAATGCCATGTATCCAATTATATTTTATAGCTTCAGCTATGCCATTTATCCAATCATGTTTTATAGCTTCAACAATGTCGTGTATCCAATCATGTTTTATAACTTCAACAATGTCGTGTATCCAATCATGTTTTATAGCTTCAACAATGTCGTGTATCCAATCATGTTTTATAGCTTCAACAATGTCGTGTATCCAATCATGTTTTATAGCTTCAACAATGTCGTGTATCCAATCATGTTTGATAGCTTCAGCTATTCCATGTATCCAATCATGTTTTATAGCTTCGGCTCTTCCATTATCCAGTCATGTTGTATAGCTTCAGCAATGCCATGTATCCAATCACTTTTTATAACTTCAACTATGCCATGTATCCAATCATGTTTCATAATATTATGTTTGTAGCTTCAACTATGCCTTTTATCCAATCATGATGTTTTACACCTACAACCATACCCTGCAACAAATCTTGAGGTTGATTTATTTGGTTGTTTCGGGATTTGAGATTTAAATATTGAGCACAACCCACTACTGGCAACGCTGATCGTATTCTGGTATGAACCTAAGGCCTACCCACGTCAGTGTGGAAGCACTAGACTCGAGTTTCGCTCGCGTTTGAGCTCGTCAGTAATGAATATCCTTGACCGGATCCGGAAACAAACCCCGGATCACTGGCGTGTGAAGCGGGTGTGTAACCACTAGACCACGCGGCACACGCTGGACATGGCCAAATTATCACATCTGTTGTGATAATTTGGCCGTATTATTTTTGATGTCTTGGCTGTGTTTCGAACGTGGGTAAGCGGGCTTACGAATCGCGTCCGTAAGCCATTCGCCACGCAGACAGGCAGAACCAACTATAAACTGTATATAATCATGATGTTTTAAAGCTACAACTATAGACTGTATTCAATCATGATGTTTTATAGCCACAACTATACCCTGCACCACATCATGATATTCTATAGCTTTAACTTTGCCCTGTATCCATCCATGATGTTTTATAGCTTGAACTATTCCCTGTTTCCAATCATTATGTTAAATCGTCAACTATATCCTGTATCCAATCATGATGTTTTATAGCTTTACCAAGCCCTGTATCTCAACTCTACCCGTGATGAATGCACTTTTCCCCGCGCATCAATGAAGAAGCCCATGCTTTATATAGATTACCAAACCCCAGTTTTTTGGTCTGGAAGAACTGGAGGAGTAATCATAACAAGGACATGTAATGGTTGTCTCATATGTACATTAGTTTCCTGTATCATGAGTTTGTCGAAGTCGTAGACCAACTTCTATAGTTCGTGTGCTCGCTGCTTTGCGCTTCGGTACTTCCAATAACCCACATAACTGAACTTTAATGCTACTCTATGATTTTATCTTCTTCTTTCTTTTTCGCTTGTCAGCTCTTTCTATTTTATCCTTCCTTTTCTTTCATCCCGTTCTGTCAATCCTTTCTACATCTGTTGAGAATCAATATCTCAGTGCACAATCACTATAGCTGCAGCGAAGATTCCGTACGCAATGTGAATTCATGAATGATTGTAAATAATGGTGGATTATAATGGTCCACCTTGAGCAATCATCATCATCATCCTCAAGTGACTTGCCGACTTGTGTGCCCCCCCCCCCTCCCCGCTCTCTCTCTCGGTTTCTTCTCTCTCTCTCTCTCTGTCTCTCTCGCGGTGTCTTCTCTCTCTTTCTGTCTCTCTGTCTCTCTCTCTCAGTGTCTTCCCTCTCTCTCTCTCTCTCTCTCTCTCTCGGGGTGTCTTCCCTGTCTCTCTCTCTGTGTCTTCCCTCTCTCTTTCGGTGTCTTCCCTCTCTGTCTCTTGGTGTCTTCCCTCTCTCTCTCTCTCTCTCTCGGTGTCTCCCCCTCTCTCTCAGTGTCTTCCCTCTCTTTCTCTCGGTGTCTTCCCCCTCTCTCTCTCTCTCTCTCTCTCTCTCGGTGTCTTCCCTCTCTGTCTCTTTTTTTCTCTCGGTGTCTTCCCTCTCTCTCTCTCTCTGTCTCTCTCTGTCTCTCTCTGTCTTCCTCTCTGTTTCTCTCTCTGCCTCTCTGTGTCTTTCTCTGTCTTCCTCTCTCTCTCTCTCTCTCTGTCTCTCTCAGTGCCTCTCGGTCTTATTCTCTCCATCTCTTTCCCTCTCGCTCTCTTTCTCTCTCTCTCTCTTTTCACAAATCTTTACAGTGTCACATGTTCCAGGTTTATGTTTTCTCATTATATGGCCCAAAAAATTAAAACTGCCGCTTTCTAATGTTTCTGATAAGTCGTCTTTGCAACTTAGCCAGCCACAAAATTTCCAGACTGCTCGGTTTGGCTGTCCGAGGAATTTCCAGCATTCTTCTATAAAACTTGAGCAATAGTATCAGATAACTGGCAAGTGATGTCCCAGGGGGCGTCCGTATTTCAGGCAACAATCCACCTGCCCACCAGTCATTCAATGATCGCGACCTCTTTTATAGTAGCTATTCAGACTCTGAGCCGGTCTCTCTGGCTGAGGGGTTACAACACTTTCTCCGTAATCCCGTTTATCACGCAGAGTCTCGTAGCGGGAGAGAACTGGGAGCGGTTCTACCCCCGCTGGTGACTTGCGGGATACTGAGCCAGCAGCTCAGAAAGCAATGGCAAGCTACTGAGCGTAATCTTGCCAAGAAATCAACAGACAGCTGAAAGATGCTGCTGTTGACAGCGATGTCCTGTAAAGGATACGCAAAAAAAAAAAAAAATTCAGACTCTGGGCGCATTGGTTCATCATAGACCTGGGGGAGTCGGGGGGGGGGGGGGGGGAGGTCATGTTGGGAAGTGGGTTCTGGGTATCAGAGTTTGAACCACTCGCCAATGGGCTCTGCACACCGAATCTTTGACACTCAACGTGCTCCTCCGAGATCGTCTGCTAGTTTATTCCAGATCCTGCGGGTGATCATATATCCACAGTGCTCTTTACTCATGTTAGTGATCACATATCCACAGTGCTCTTTACTCTTGCTAGTGATCATATATCCATAGTGCACTTTACTCATGCTGGTGATCATATATCCATAGTATCACTTTACTCATGGTAGTGATCATATATCCACAGTTGCCCTTTAATCATGATAGTTATCATATATCCACAGTGCACTTTACTCATGCTGATGATCATATATCCACAGTTGAACTTTACTCATGCTTGTGATTATATATCCACAGTTGCACTTTACTCATGCTAGTTATCATATATCCACAGTGCACTTTACTCATGCTAGTTATCATATATCCACAGTGCACTTTACGCATGGTAGTGATCATATATCCACAGTGCACTTTACTCATGCTAGTGATCATATATCCACAGTTGCACTTTACTCATGCTAGTGATCATATATCCACAGTGCACTTTACTCATGCTGGTGATCATATATCCACAGTTGCACTTTACTCATGCTAGTGATCATATATCCACAGTTGCACTTTACTCATGCTAGTGATCATATATCCACAGTGCGCTTTACTCATGCTAATGATCATATATCCACAGTTTTTTAAAACATAAATAGATGAGTTAGAACATTTTCACATTATTACAATAGATGCATTATTTTTATGAAAACTTTGAAAGTACCTTAAAGATTGTATCAGTATCTATTGTAACGCTTATGCCTGTAGATAACTGTAGACAAACATTTTATTCTTCGAGAAAAAAGCAACAATTATTTAATTACATATATTGCAATGCTACTAAAAGTTATGTCACTTGATATAACTTTTCTTAAGTTAAGTCCCCTTGCCATATATTAATTACAATGTAATCAAAAAATTTAATTTTATTACGTAAATAACTATTTGTAAACTAACAGTTTATGACAGTTGGCTGGGCGGGAATGAGAAGAACAGGTGTAGAAAATTTAATATCAATCGGATGGACCGTTCACGAACGCAGAGGGGACATACGTATATACATACATACATTGTATTATATATATATATATATATATATATATATATATATATATATATATATATATATATATATATATATATATACTAGCTGACCCGGCCCGGCTTCGCCCAGGCCCTGGAGGGGATCTATCTATCTATCAGTCTGTCTGTCTGCTTGTTTGTCTGTCTGTCTGTCTGGCTGACCCGGCCCGGCTTCACCCAGTCCCTGGTGGGGAGCATCTCATTTAATTCATATAAGTAGTCAAATAAGCTCTCCCGTTCCCGACTATCTGTCTGTCTGTCTGTCTGTCTGTCTGTCTGTCTGTCTCGACCCGGCTTCACCCAGTCCCTGGTGGGGAGCATCTCATTTAATTCATATACGTAGTCATATAAGCTCTCCCGTTCCCGACTGTCTGTCTATCTGTCTATCTGTCTGACCCGGCCCGGCTTCACCCAGTCCCTGGTGGGGAGCATGTCATTTAATTCATATAAGTAGTCATATAAGCTTCCGTTCCCGACTATCTGTCTGTCTGTCTATCTATCTGACCAGGCGTGGTTTCGCCCAGCTCCTGGCGCACAGTAACTTAAAAGAATGTCCTTCCACACACCATTCATTATTTTTAATGAAAACTGTTTTTAATCACCGACATGACAGTTGATAAGTTCTTTAAGCAGTAAAAGATGGGTTACAATGTTATGCATTATGCATTATTTTTATGCAAACTTTGAAAATGCCTTAAAGATTATATCATTATTTATTATAACTCATATGCCTGAAAATAACTATAGACAAAGAGTTTAACAATAGTGCAAGTAAGTCCAACAATATGACTATAAAGTATATAGAAATGTTATTAAAAGTTATACCCCTTGAAATAACTTTTTTAGAGTAAAGTCCCCCTGCTATATAGAACTTATATAATGAAAAATGAAAAAGTAAATGTTATTAAATAAGTAGAAGATTTTACACTATGAAACTATTATAGTCGGTTGCACAGGAATGAAAGGAAGACGTGTAGAAAATTTCATCTCAATCGGATGTACCGTTATCGAACCCATCCAATACAAACAAACAACGTCACATACACTCTGTTTTATAGATATAGATATACTAGCTGATCCAGCCCGGCTTCGCGCAGCCCCTGGTGGGGATCTATCTATCTATCTATCTATCTATATAGCTATCTATCTATCTATCTGTGATAGCGCCAAACTGATGCACCTTGGTGTCTACAACAAACCGATGCACCTTAGTTTGGTCTATCAAAGCCGTATGGTCCTGGCCACCACCGGAACTCGGCTTAACAAAGGAATCGGAAGCCAGTTTTGTTTTAGCAGTCCTTTGTGCTGATGAGAGATGCGGGCAGCATGGCCTTCAGCTCAGTGCTGTTCTGTTGTTGTCAGGTGTGGGAACAATTCCCTGAGTTGATCTGTGTCAACTAATGTTGTGGCAAAACTGTAAGTTTTAACTGATTAAGTTAAAAATAAGTAATTAATATAACTAATATTTTAAAGCGAAGCATGCCCCACGTTAAAGGCTCAAAAGTGTTTGCATGGTGAAACAGGCATGGGAAAACTGATATGTGTGAACAAAGCTGTTAGGCGAGATGGTAGGAACAAAGAAATATAAATAGATAATATGAATAAGTGCTATTGAAATGAGCTGTTCTACAGAAGGATTTAGTGTCCCTAAAGCTTTATGAAAATAACATGTAACACATAGAGATGTCAGCAATCAGACAATGGTGATGTGAAATATGTAGAATAGGTCATTGATGGCGGTTAAGTA